>DWME01000967.1:0-28003 GCA_018244795.1 Parelbella ahira ahira
ACTCTATTGTGGCTTATGTTCGTTATTTAAATTTTTAATGATCTTCAGAATTTTTTTGTTAAAGATAAAATAGTTAAATAAATATACGCAAATAAACAAACGTTTATTACTAAATACAAAAGTTACAATACTTTACAGCCAATTTTTATCTATTAACAAACAACCCACAAGCGAGAAACGCAGCGTGAAGCAGCAACATATCACCGCATAGTAATACTGTAATATTTTAAAAAATCAATATCTATGCGGTATTATTGATAATATAACAACTTATCTCACATGTCATCTGCCTAGAACAACAATTAAGGTTACTTACGACTATATGACTGATATATAGTGTCGGTGATTTGCGGACGAAGATTATTTATCCACGAATGATTTCACATTTCCAATTTTTTAATGCACTTTACCCTTATTTTCTGTTTAATTAAATAAATCAACTAAAATTTTGATAGATCCATATTTTCATGTTTCAAATTTAGCACACGCGCGTCGTGATTTTGTATGGATGCGTTCAGTATAAAAGTCTGTCATTTTAAGGTGACTTTCCTAAAATAAAACGTTTATAATATTATTTTATAATTATTTTTATTAACCAAACTAAGCACCGCATTAAAACCGGCTCGTATTCACAAAAAAAATATTTTAATTTCACATTAAAGCACAAAATATTTATAGGTACTTGCAACTTAATTTTAAAAGAGCACTGACCTAGAAAAGAAACGCGCAGTCTGAAGAACGGAAAATAAAAAAACTTAGTATGTACAGTTTACCGTCAGAACAAGTACCGATGCCTAAAAAAATATAAGTTCGACGATATAGACTAAAATCATTATATTTTACTAATATTGGAGAGTCTGTTTGTAATTTTAAAATAATCGCTTTTTATTAAATGCATATGTAGGTATATATGCACGGTACATATATCAAAATATCATTTTTTAAACAATTTTTGTCTGTTTGTTCCGGCTAATCTCTGGAACGACTTGACTGATTTTGACGGGACTTTTACTGGCAGATAGATGATGTAGTAAGAAGTAACTGCTACTTTCAATTTAGAATTATAATCTTGTAATGTCCAATTATTGCCCAGTACAGCGTAAATAACTAAGATCTGCGAACTGAACAATAACTTCGTTAAATTCCACACGAAGTCGCGGGCACAGCTAGTGTAAACTAAAAATTTTAAATGCTGAAAGTAAATGTGGGTTCAGGGGACTTTTTTTAAAATATATTATCATTGATAATGACTAATCGCATTGAAACTTAAGAGGTTTAAAATACAAATGTTTTAAAAATGATCAAATCTTGGTAGGTACAATCCTACATACAGACTATACTGTAACGCTTAATGGAAATGGTTAGAAAAAACATTTGAAAATTTATGCGGACTTGATATTAACCAAACATCAAATAGAGATGAAACACAATTTAATGTAACCAGGACTGGAAACTTTAGTTAAATAATTCATGTTGGTACTCCACTTCGTGTCAAAACAAGGGTTGTCTGATCATTTCATTTGATTACCACTATACTGCGACGAAGGTTGAATTTTTAATATTGCAAAGCATGTCATACAGCCACTATATCACACGAATATATTTAAAATAAGACCTCATTCCTTGTTGTTAAATGTTTTATTGACTTAATAAAATTATAAAGCATAGGGGTAAAATTAAGCGTAGTAGCTGAGATTAGCTTTCTTCTTAGCCTGGACTTCTAATATGGCGTCCATGAAGTCTTCGTGAGTAACGGCAGTGGCGGAACGCCGCAGTGCGATCATACCAGCTTCAACGCATACAGCTTTACATTGGGCGCCGTTAAAGTCGTCAGTGGAACGGGATAACTCTTCAAAGTTTACATCTGGACTCACGTTCATTTTTCTGGGAAGAGATAAAACAAATTTATCAAAAATAATTTTTTTTCAATGGCAGATTAAGCGTGTGTAACAAAAGTAAATAAAGGGTAACGCTGAATGTCAAAATCTAGAGAGTCATTTCTATTAACCACTCAAATTCACACCAAACTTTACGATATAGACTATTTAGTCTTTTTCATTCTCACCAGATCATGAGTGGTGATAGTTAAAATGTTGAATATTAGGAGCACAAACAATTTTAGCATTATTTGCTAGCACAGAAAAAAGGCAGCAAGGAAATATTGTTAATATATTTATGTATACTGTACCTTGAATGAATTTGCATAATTCTCGCTCTAGCCTCCTCATTGGGGTGAGGGAACTCAATCTTCCTGTCCAGACGCCCAGATCGGAGTAGAGCAGGATCCAGAATGTCTACTCGATTGGTGGCAGCTATTACCTGTAATTTTTTTAAATTGAGTTGACCAGACATTACACAGTGCAACAAAAATGTTTATGTTTCATATAAAAGATCAATTTCCAGGTATATTTCATAGGTTAATTAATTTAAATAATGCTAATGAAACATTCCTTTTATTCAATTACAGATTTCATGAAGAGAGAATAATTGACTGTCTCATCAGTCGAATGGTTGCAAGTGTGACTTCAGATCAGGAGGTTCTGTGTTCTAATCCTGGTTCGGGTACTACTCGAGTTTTGTAATTTAGAATTTCTAATAGTGACTCAAGAGTCAGGATCTGTGCCCACTGTATGGCAATAGGCTCACCACCTATACCATGGGACGTAAACGTAACTGGGGAAACATGGGAGTACTACACTCCTCTATCTATGTCTTTGGGGATTACAGGTGTGATGTTACATATGTTAACTTTAAGAATGATGGAGTAAAAAATTTTGTATTGCACTAAAATTGAATGTATAAATTTAAATAAACGTGTTCAGTTCCCTGTGTTGTTATAACTACTTTTCACAACACATCCCAAATGAATATTTTGCCCAAAATTACATATTTCACAAATTGCCGACAACCTCAATACTTGTATGGTAAG
Organism: Parelbella ahira ahira; assembly: GCA_018244795.1. Taxonomy (NCBI): domain Eukaryota; kingdom Metazoa; phylum Arthropoda; class Insecta; order Lepidoptera; family Hesperiidae; genus Parelbella; species Parelbella ahira. Next base: position 2,930 of record DWME01000967.1, read on the forward strand.
GTAGAAACCTTTTGCAGAAGGAAAACAGACTCAACTTTTTCCCTTTTTCTCTGTCCACACTTCTTTGTTTCCTATGCAAACAAGAAACTAGTTTTATGAATCAATTTTAATTACCTTTATATCAGCGGTGGAACTAAATCCATCCAGTTGATTAAGCAGCTCCAACATGGTACGTTGAACCTCTCGGTCTCCAGCCTTCTCAGAGTCAAAACGCTTGGTACCAATGGCATCCAGCTCATCAATGAAGATGATGGCAGGCGCTTTCTCCTTGGCAAGAGCAAAGGCATCGCGAACCAGTTTTGCACCATCACCTATTGGATAAATATAGTATCTCATATTTTATATAAAAAGCATTACTTGTTTGATCACAACCTTATGGATATTTAAGAACAATGTTCTAATACATGTCTTCATTGACATATAATGGATAGTAATTGATTTTTAGTACAGTCTTTTTACCTTAGATGATATAGAGACTATTAAGGCATACATTCATTTTTATACCATCATACCAGGTTTCCATAGCAAATACAGGATGATGCAAATTTTATTAAACTATTCAAATTAGTATGAGGGGAATAGTGCATCCTGAAGACTGTAAATTTCAAGATAAACAGGTTAGTCACTATGTGATACATTACAATTGCTATTTGAATGAATAATGAATTTATTAATTCTAACACTCCTGCTACACCATATGTATCAGTAAAAGTTTTTTTTTCATTTTTGTTGATTATATTTTATCAAGCAAATAATAGGCAGATGGGCCGGCCACCTTCTAGTAAGTGGTCACCGTCACCTATGGATACTTGCAACACAAGATTAGAGGAGTGTTGGCTTTGAAGGAGAGCTCTCCAGACTAAACACTTTTAATCAGGTTTCATTTGGTTTACACAGATACTAACTAGTCCTATAGCACCCTATGAAAACAAAGAAGGTTCTGTGGTTTCACCAATTTTCTAATATAAAAGACACATTTAAACTATAATATCATAAAATAGGCTACGAGAAGTTGTTATTTTCTCTAAACAAAACATCATTTTGAAAGAGTTAGGCTAAACAGTCAACCTACCAATGAACATTTGCACAAGTTGTGGGCCAGCCAGCTTCAAGAATGTGGACTTAGTTTGTGCAGCACAAGCCCTAGCCAGAAGAGTTTTGCCAGTCCCCGGAGGTCCATACAAAAGAACACCTTTTGGTGGATGGATGCCCAAGTTGACGAACTTCTCCTTGTGTGTCATGGGGAGAACTACAGCTTCAATAAGTTCCTGTAATGTGAATTTGGAAAGTGTCAAATTTATTTTCTTGCATTGTATAGGTAAATAAGGCAGCTATATAGCTTGATATTGTAACTTCCAATTGAATTGCTTTTACAAACTGGATTGAAAATCAGGAAATGTAATGGAATCTATAAAGTGATATCACATGGAGAAATATTGAAATATAGAATGTAATACTATAGAGTACTGTAACAAAAAAATTAATGAAATATTTTAATATATGGTTTTTACATAATTCAATTACCTGAATTTGTTTGTCCAATCCACCAATATCAGAATACTGTTCAGTCGGCCTCTCGTCCACCTCCATAGCCTTGACTCGCGCGTCGTACTCCGCGGGCAGCGTTTCCAGAATCAAGTAGGAATCCTTGTTGACTCCAACTAGGTCACCAGGCTTTAATTTCTCCGCGTCCACAAGCCCAATCACTGGTAAGAAATATGTTTGACGTGTTGATGTTTTGATGACCGCGCATTTGCCCTTTCTCTGAGAGTCCAGGTCAACGACCGCACCATCCTCTTCCTCCTCTTGAGGATCTACGTCTAGCAGCTCGATGACATTCGACACGAGATATGGTAGTGTTTTGTTCACTTTGATTTTCTCCGTGTTCTCCTTTATTTTCTCGTTCTGAGCTTGTAGTTCGTGCGATATTCTCATCACTTCGCTCTTCATAATCTTGATTTCATTGTCCAGGAGTCTGGTACGACTGATAATCTCGTCGGTCGGCATACGCAGTACCTCCTCGCTAAGTGCTTCTTCTCCATCTTCCCAGATTGACTTGTCTTCTAATGTTGTGGCCATTTTCTTGTTGTTTATTTGAATTCGAATAGTAATGTAGAAATAAAACAAATCTTCGTATGCAGTCCTCCAAAATGAATTGTCATGTCATTGACAATTGCGGTTGTTCAGTGTCGCCTGATGAGTGCGGATAAATAGATAAATAAAAATAATTAGTAAGCCGAAATAAATTATTTGCATCTGTAATATAATCAGATTATAAAGACTGTTTAGGTTGATGATACTATATAGGCAAATTCAATTTATTGCTGTACCGTATATAACAATTAAATATTTATTTACCTCAAATGTACTGTCTTATCTAGTTTTGAAGCATTAAGTCGCGTAATCTAATGCAATGTTTGTTTGTTGACAAAGTGAGTTCCGCATTGTCTATTGAATTTTTGAAACTGGAAACAATTTAATATTGTCAAAAAAGACATTTAAGCTATGACATTTGTCAGCCAGCCGGAGTGGTTGTTTCGATTTGGCAAAAGTTTACGAATTTCGAAATATTTATTGCGACTGTAATATTGTTTCTTCTGCAGTACACAACCACGTCCTATCAATATAAAAAAATGGCATTTTCTATGTTCCTACGTGCTCCAGGTATTTGCCTTTTTTATAATAAAACGATTATTTTACATTACATAATAGTTGTTATTTGCTGAAGTACTTCGTGAAAGATTCCTTTCATCACATGTTGTAAGTGAATGAGTCTTGGTATCCACACAAAAAATGTTTTAGTGTACCTACAAGTTATAATGCTACTATATGCTTGTAATAATAAATTTAGAACTATAAACATTTTTAAAGCTATATCCTCTCAACTACATTGTTCCACTGTTACGACGGTCTTCGTTTAGAATGAGAGGAGTTAAGATCATAGTCTTTTAAGCTGAAACATTCAATTACAAGTATACAAATTTCTTTTATTATTATTGACAGAACAGTTAGTCTCCTTGGCTTGTCTGTGGAAGAGACAAAATGACACTTATTTCTGATGTTAAACATTGCATTAGGAGTGTTTCTGTCAATGAGAGCTTTCATGTTGTGTTCATGTTTTGTGGGAGATTTGTTACTCATTATTATTAGTCTTTTAACACAAATACTTCTTTTGGTCTGAAAGTAAATGAAGAAAAAATTTATAAAACACTATAAAATTAGATCTTTCATTTGATCATAACATCTCTATTTGATCATGCAATATTATGAACATGACTGGCCTTGTTGGTCGAGTGGTTGCTAGCGCTAACACTGATCGGGAGGTCCTGGGTGCAAATCCCAGGTTGGGTACTAATGGATTTTTCTAATTTAGAATTTCTAGTAGCGACTTGTAGTTTGGATTTGTGTCTGGTGTATTGCAATAGGCTTACCACTTATTCCATGGGATTTAAAACATAATTGGTGAAATTTAGGAGTGTATTACACTCCTCTGCCCACCCCTTCGGGGGTTACTGTTGTGATTTTACTTTAACATGTATTTTGAACATCATAACTGTACCGATATAAACTACTGCTATCAGCATCTTCAAGTACCTTATTGGCTCAGTAGACTAAGATAAAAGCCTTTTTATTTATAATGTAAAACCCCTTAAATATTATTCCATTTATAATATCTGTATTATACCTGTAAGCTAATTCTTTGGACAAGAAAGTGTCCAACTCTATAATAATCTTTTAATATCACATGTTTCATCAGCCCTGGTACCAGAATCGTAATGAAATTGATCTGAGTAATTGTATTTTTCAGCATGCACAAGCCGTCTATTCACCCAGCAGGTGATGCGGTATGCCACTCAGCAGCCTCTTAACCCTGTTGCTGCACAGAGAGCTGTCACTAGCTTGATGTCCATTCAGAACAACTCACTGAAGACTGTGAACACACCCATTTTTAATGCTGTAAGTTTGTTACATAATGTTGGTAATCCTTTACATGGAAAAATAATACATTATACGATCATATGTTCTGAAATATTTCAAATATATTAGTTTAAATGGTTTTAAAGCATATGGAGCTTTTTAAGATACTTTGAAAACTTATAATCTTGGTGACACTGAGTGGTGGTAATTAGTATTAGGCAGCCCATCAGGTTTATATGGCATGTTAAGTTGAAAAAAATTAATGAAACGCCAATAAATTGGCCAGCATCACAATCTACTGTTGATATAACACAATTACATAGTAAAAAGAGATATAATTTTCCAAAACACCATTATATTTTTATAAAGGTGCAAAATATATAATTTCTAGGTACAAACCTTCCGGACTTCAGCTGTGCGGATGGCAGAGGAGGAAAAGGCTCATGACCATGCCAGACTGTGGGTGATTGAGAAGGTGACCTCGGCGGCGCTTGTGCCCCTCATCCCGATTGCCTTGATAATGCCAAACAAGTTGTTTGATTCGCTACTTGCTATTCTGATTACAGCCCATAGTTTTTGGTGAGTTCTATTGCAATATGCCACACATATTTTTTCGATTAATTCACCATCTAATTGTAAGACAATTCATTGTAATTGCACTAAATTTAAATCTAGTTACATGAGTAGGTTCACATTATCTCTCATATGTACACCTATGGTGTTCTGTCCTAAAAGAGTTTATACTATGATTACCAAGTAGTTTAGTTTGAACACAAAGAGGATTTATTTATAAGTAAATATACCTACTGATATTTTATAGTGTTAAAAAATAGGTCTCATTAATAATCTTTATTGTTTTGATTGGTACTGGTATACAACTTATGTCAAGATGTACCTTTTACTAGTGGGATGGCCCTTCAATTCCCTGTCCAGTGCAACCTGTATATCCAATTCTCATATTTTTCCATATACCTTATCCTTAACATATTGTTTCCTATCATAAGTTCACACTAACCCTCCACCCTCCAGGGGTCTAGAAGCGTGCGTAGTGGAGTATGTACGAGTGATCCTCGTCGGCCCTACGATTCCCAAAATAGCAATGGGGATTGTATACTTCCTGACGGTGCTGATGCTGGGCGGGTTGTTCTACCTCATCCACAACGACATCGGCTTGTGCCGTGCCTTCTGGCGTATCTGGCGGAATATGCGCAAGCCCAGACCAGCGCCTGTTAAACCTGAAGCAAAGGTTGAATGATGATCTTAACATATTTACACATGTAGCTGATGGATGTCCATTCCTCATAGGTAGTGGTAGACAGAAAGAAATGAGAGAAGTTCATTGAAATGGAATTTTAAACGGTTACTGCTTCCTCTCATACTGTCAAGTAAGAAGTCTGACATCACAGGCTGTGGTGCTTTGGTGTTGGATATTCCTGAAAAAATTAGGGACCAATCCTCAACACTGCAGAGTTTTAATGACCCAAAGCGGGTGCAACAACATATTATTCTTATCACACGTCATATGTTGCAGTGTACCCACATTTTTTTCCATTAGATGATGTAATATTATACAATTTTTGGAAACTTCACCTTCACACAGTAGGTATTTTATGATGTACTTAATGTCGTCAAAGTAACATCCTGCACGTATGTATTTGTATATTGACGTCTTATCTTATGCGTTTCAAGGAATAGTGGTGGGGGTGAGCCTACAGTCATAGTATGATGTAAGAAGATTTGAAACTATATAATAGTCATACTTTTTTCTCAGGGGCCTGGAGGCGATCGCTGTTGATTATGTGCGGGCGAGCATATTCGGCCCCATCATCCCCAAAATTGCGATCGCGCTTGTGTATCTCCTGTCGATAGCAACCCTCGGCGGGCTCTTCTACATCATCACCCACGACATCGGCATCGCCAATGCCATCAGACGGTTCTGGTCTATCAACTCCGAGAGAAAGGCGTGAGTTGTTACTTTTGTATCATATATACCTGTTAATTTCTTATGAGCTTGTCGATCATCATGTTGGGTTGACTCTAATTAAAGAATTACTATAATTTTAAATCATATATTTCTGTTTAAAGTTCTATTCTGATCTCCTAAAATTTTTTATTGAAATTTGCTTAAAATTAAAATGTGGTTGTTGGCAAAAAAGCAGCTGTTGTATGTCGTGTGTTGTTTCATAAATAGATAACAACATATTCAGGGCGAGACTGAGCCTTGAATACTTATTATCTACATGCAGAGAAAATAGGTATCCAAAATTTATGGTTGTTACTGAAAGCCTTCTTTATCGAGAATATTTTAAAGAAAGCAAGTCCAGCTCTGTCTCTTATTTAGTAGTGAAATAATATCAAATATTTATGTACATACATGTATACATCATTAATTATACATAATCTCTCTAATGTTCCGTAAATGACTAATTTATAATATTACAGTGGAAAAAATTTAATAAACACGTACACATTAAAACATAATAAAAATAAAGCTTATGACCATAAAGCTATTTATGACAATTAAAATAATATTTTAATAATAAATAAACAACTCTAATCTTGTGTAATTAATGAACTGAAGGCCTTAAGTCGCGGAAATATTTGAATAATATTTTGAAACTTATTAAATTAATATAATATACTATGTATTGAGTTAATGAAATAATTGCACTTCATAATTGTTTTGTTATATTATACCTATGCTAAAAAAAATGTATAGTTAATGTGACAGTTTCATGAATAGGTCTGGGTAATTATTTGGACATCAAAGGTCAATATCCAACCTAACCTCGTTGTTTTCCCTATCTTACTATGTTTGTTATTTCAAGTTCATAAGAAGTTAACAAGTAGTAGAATAGAAGAATGAAGTAGGATTTTAAACTTTTTAGTACAATAACTGGACATTTAACAAAACGAAGTACAATAATCAATATTGTATTATTAAGATGTTACCATTCTGACTTTCGTTAGCAATGCAATAAAATGTTCTATTCTTTTTTATATGGATGTGGCCAGCTTTGAAGCAGGACGAGAGATTTTTTAAGGATATTCTTATATGCATTAGTCTGCATTTGATTGGTGGTATAGTCACTGTACTGATTGTCTATGGCTGGTGTTCATTACTTAAAATAAAATTAATTGAAAAAAGGTTTTTTTTTCTGAAATATGTAACATAAAAATTAGTAAGAACTTATTTTATTCTCGTTATTGTTTGAATAAAATAATTGTCTATGTTGAATATGCTTTGGCTACGTTCATACAAAAAGAATAAGTTTTTTTTTATTAAACTAAAACAAAATTTTTTTTTTGAGTCTTTTATCAAATTAATGCGAGTACTTAATGCGAAGCACAATTAGTTAATGGAAATTGTTTGAAACGTTTCGTTTATTTTATAATTAGGCTAATTGGTTTTACACCGTGTCTCTAAATTATTTTATTATTTCAAATAATTCACTTGTGACACTCGGGCACATCAAATGTCACATTGACAACCAAAAGCCTAGGGATGTTAGTTTTTATCGATAATAATTTTAACCGGTTTCTAAATATGTGGCAATTACACATCACCACTTTCTTGCTCTTGGATGAAATTATGCGTTGAAGTGAATTATTTGCAAATATAAACTGTAACTTATTGTTTTGGTTGTATTACCTAAGTATTAATCATGCATTGTGATGATATAAAATTTAATTTTTTCTTAACTTACATAAATTGTTCAGTTCTGTTGAAGTATTTTCAATTGTTTTTCAATGTTATTTTGCACTCGTAAATATTGTTTTCAGTAAACGAATGTGTCGCGAGAGTAGCTCGCGGGTCGTTGTGAATTATTTATTAAAATATAGTAATAAATGTTATGTTTATAATATTGTGTTTCATTATACCTGGCTGCATCTGTCCTGACTGTTCAAGATTATATGTATATGAGATTGGGAGATTGTGGTAGAGAATGGGCACCGATAAGGATTGTGGTATCTGTAATGAGGACATTAATAAAATGAACTCAAGTTATGTATTTTGGCTAGACTGACTGAAATTGCTTAAATCTATATTATATCGTCTGCTGTCTAGAGCCGCGCTATTGCTAACGGCTCTTAAGATTTATCATATAAAAAGCATAATATTTTCCTTCATAAATATAGTTTTAGCTATTGTTAATATGCGATTAAGAATTCGTAATTTGTTTCTAATTATGTTTATGACGTAAAATTAAAGACCACAAAAAAGTTACAGCTGGCGGTCAATCGCGCCTAGTAAGTTTATTGGTGAACTACGACACCTCGTATAGTGTGCATACATAATGACGGTATCTATTTGGATTACCATTCGCCTAAGACATACTGACAGCTCTTTAAAAATCCTTATATATTTATTTAGACTGTAATAGGAATTAGTGAGATAGAGAGCGGGTGACAGCAGGTGAGATTTCCGCTTGGTTATTGCAACCTCTCATAAAATATTTGAGAGACACGAGTATATGATAGCTCGTTCACTTTTTAGAGTAACCATGCTTTGAGGTTATTAGTAACAAAAATGACGAGTTTTTTAAATTCAAAATTCGATTTATCTGTAACCAGTAATATGAAATATATTAAGTATTTTTGCATGCCTGGCGTCTGTTAATTATTAACTCGATTTAATTGAACTGACTTTGGATCAGGAATTCTATGAGTTGAAGTGGCAACATTAGGAACTTAAACGTAACATAATACAGGGGAATAACTGATACATAATAAAAGAAGAAATTAAATAATTTGTGACATAAAAGTATAATTTATTTAACAACATTTCAACCATTACGTCTGAATACATAATTCGACGAGTTATTTATTATATAAAAATAAATATAGTCACAATAAACATTTATCAAACATTTTCTACTCCCTGTTTAAAATAAATTTCTTAAAATTAATATGATTCTATTACAGTTTAATATACATCAATATAAAAATATATTGTACCTACTGTAGAATTATAGGACCAACGCGATGAATGTATGGTGTTAATCGCATACTATATTATAATATGAACATATATAATCATTTGCTGTCGTCCAATTATAGAATTAGGCACGAATCGTCTGAGCACAATATAAAAAAAATAATTTTCTGACGCGACAGAATTCTTGCTAGATTTAATACTCACATTCTATTGTACATTTATTTAATTATTCTTACTGAACATCAACGTGTAGTTACTATTTCATAAATCATAAAACTGGGCAACGATTAAAAAACTGCAGATATTTTTTACGATGCGTTCGTTAACGTGTTAGTTTTATCGACATCACGTGGATTTTTTTCACATCACTTAAATAGTATGAAAATCTTTGAGACCGTGGTTTGTAAGTGCTATTAAGTTGTACGTAGATACAGTATTTTCCTTTCATACATATCAGAATGACGATAAATTAGTTTGTTGAAATACTGAGTCGACTAGAAATGGCTTTGTGGAATCGCACCGTCTGCTAAATTCCCAGACAGAAAACAATGACTTCTTACATAATTGGAGTTTAGTTAGGCATTAAAACATTTGAGCGTTTTTTTACTAACGTAAAAAGGTTTTTAGTACTAAAGAATACTAATGCAGGTGATTTGTTTGAGGTAGGCAATAACAATACAACTGAACGTAACAATAAAACATAAACATCTTAAAAGTTCATTTTTTACATCTCAAACGTTGACCCGCGTAGGAAGGTCAATAAATATCAGGTTTTCTTTGGATTTTGGATCAGTTTTAACTTGAGTTTCGAAACCTTATGATCATGCTTCGAAAAAAAAATTAGTTTGCAAAAATACATTCTTTTCAAATCAATTACGTAACAAATATAACTCTTCCCAGTTTTGTTAATATAACAAATTAAGATTTAAGTAAATGCTCAAAACTTATCGTTCCATTCATGACTCGTTTATTACTTTATTAAAAAACGATTTTCAAACATTTATAGGTATGAAAAAGTTAATACGTTTTGGTAAAAATTAACATTATACATATCAACTTGACCGTCACCCGCAACCAATTAAAAGAGGTATCGCCAAGGGGCCCCTCGATTCGGAGCCCCTTATAACTAATGCAATTATTTTACTAATTCGATTGACTAAATATTTTTTAACTACCTATCATTATGTACACGTAATGTTTATTTATTAACATGTCGCCGGTGGAATATGTCTAGCGCTTGCCACTGTTTCGTATGAAGGAGTATATGGGGGCGGCGCGCGCGCATATACTCCACTGCTTCAGCTGGGGACCAGCCGTTCTTCTGTAAGAACATTTTAATGTTATCATACGAGCACTTCAATGCAAACCCTTAGGAAGTACCTTTGAAATTATCCCAGGACGGGTTTTTGTGCCAGCGCACGATTTTATTTTACATGCCTTTTTATACTATTTTACATTGCCTTGGGCTCGCTATCTCCAATTACATATTATTTAGGGGTCCCATTAACATGAGTAAAGCTGTATTAATCACTATGTTGATGAACCATTTTCTAATCAATTACCCTACATAATTGAATGTGAGTAAGCATGTAAGTTGGTGTGGGTAACTTGCCATCATCAGGTAGCAGCCGACAAGGGTGGCGCTCCGCGTGCGGCCAGCCTTACAATGTACATAAACCGTACCGCTGTTGAATTGCCGCTCGCCCGTTGGCACGTTGGGGAGCTTGTTGGTCAAGGGCAGAAACCTGATGGACGAGTTGATATGAATTGACTAAATTTTAACACTTTACAATTTGACCGGAAATTGTTAGCAGTGTGACCAAAAAGGTGATTTACGATGGATTTGGATTAAGTTGAGAACGTTTGCGCAGATCGCCACATGTGCCATGATGGTTACTAAAGACTACTAATAAGTCCTGAATGTAATAGATTCTCGGTTGTTATACCAAAACTCCGCTAAGAATTTACCTTCTAGAAGAGAGCAGTTACAAATGTGAACTTTCAAAATAATATGGGTACAGTATAAATGCGTGGAGAGCTGGGATTAGGAGAAATATTACAGTTTCGAAAGGAAATCTGGCGGAATACATACTGCGGCAATGAATCTGATGGCTAAATCTAAATCTCCTTGAAAGAAGTTTGATTTACCAAATGTATAAATAAATAAATGCCACCTTACCTATTGATAAACCGTACTCCCTCGTACAGCTTGTCCTGATCGGGCGCTTCGAATATATCTGTCGTTGCCAGTTGCAAAAATTCAACCCCGTGCTGCCTCCATTTCTGTGAATTACGATTTTATTTTATTATTTTTTGTGTAGCAAGGTTCGCCTCGTTGGTTTAACGTTTGCTCGTTTATATACCTTTTAAAATTATACGTAACAAAAAATAAAGTACGTAGGTACAAAAGACAGTTTTTTGTTCATGTAACAATTATCATTTGTATTTAATACTTAATTATTTATATTGCATAATCATGGCATGAAATGACGATTATATTACATCGTAAACATTAATCTTAGGCAATATTCATTCATACATAATTTCAAGTACCTACTGTAAGTTTAGTAAAAAAAATGTGGTTATCTATAAATATGTGTTTCTACCTCATTTGCAGTTATTGTTATTGTATCCTATTGTGTAAATTTTTTCGAAACGTTCATGATTTTTCGATACTCAAAATTTCCCGAGATATAAAGTAATGATGCCCAATTATGGGCGAAATCCCTTCAGCGGAGACCATGTCCAACAGGAGACTTACACAGGGTAATGATGATGATGTTCACAATTACAAGGTGACATTTTGTACACCATAATTGGCAGCAATTTTATTACTGACGGAAATTTACGAATGTCACAGCTAAAAGCGAAGGGGTACCATCCTTGCATTAAGACATAAAAATAAGCCAATAGGAATAGCGCGGTGGAGGAAGTTTTAGGCCTCCAGAAGTTGGTTAAGAAACCCGTACCCAACAGCGGGACGTATAAGGAGTTGCTGGCAAATAAAATTTATAGGTTAAATCCTTACGATGAGTAAAGAAAAATATGCCGGTGAAACATTCAGTTGTAGACATTTAATTTTTCTTAGTCAGAAAAGACACCCTACCCAAACAGACGACTATGGTTGATTGATCACGGCGATTTTTGATATAATAATATTAAGATTCATTACTTTGTTGAATTCGTAAAAACAAAAATCTCCCTAAAACTATTTATACTTACAATTCTTTTAATTCCTAACATAAAAAATAATACTTGCTTTCACTAATTGAACATAAAACTGATTTCAAATCGCAATAAGATACACGCGACACTTTTTAAAAAAATAACGTCCATTACAACTATCATCAAAAAATATACAAAAATGAAAACGAGAAAAGCAATTGCTGAAACGCAAATATGTAAGTTTAGAATGTAGTGGAGATCATTAGCTAACAGCTATCTCGTCAAACACTGTCGCGTGACATGAACAACTGTAATAGTTATCTAGAGACTCCTTTCTCCGCTTACCTACTGGCAGTGGAACAAAAAGGTGGAGACTATCTCCAACTGTATCTAGCAGAAGAATATATATTATTTTTTAACGTAACATTGTGGGCGCGTGGCACTTCCCCGACTGAATTTTCTAATTACGTCAGTCGAATCGAGAATTCGCTTTACCCGTGTTATTTGATTAAATCTTTCATTATTACACTAATCGTTCCACCACTATAGCAACATCGACATTTTAGCAAAAAGAACAATGGAAAAATTATAACAGAAAATAATTTCCGACGCTCTGCTGCCTTGAAAATATGGTATTAAGTTAACATCTTAAAATATTGCCATAGAAAAAATAAAGGTGTACATTAAAAAAGATCAAGTGGCAGGTCATAAGGTTGCAACCGTGAATTCTGCTTATGATATTGTTACCAGATACAATACACGAGGAATAAAAATATTTCCCGAATCATTAACATAACAAACTAGCTCTCTGCTTAACTCGACGAAGATTCGAGATAATATTCATGAAGATACCAATGTATATTTTAAATTCAAATTTGTCTACTGATATTTCTAAGGATATTTAAAAATATTTCCATAGGATTGATCAGTGCCCGGTGTATGGCAATAGGCTCACCATCTATTCCATGGGACTTAAACGTAACTGGTGAAACGTGGGGGTGTAGTACACCTCTCTGCCTACCCCTTCGGGGATGACAGGCGTGATGTTACGTTTTTTTTTTCCATAGGAACTTACTTTCATGCTATATAAATATATACTGAAATTTTCCGCACATTATTTTTTATTTTTTTTATGCATTTAATATTTATTCATTATTTATTATTCAGCTCTTGGCATTTAACTGCTGCCAACCACTTTGTCCAGAATATGGTCATTAAAAATAATATGGTTATTATAAATAGTTTAGGGAAATTCAGAGAGCAGATTTATAAAGTTTTGCGACGGTGAGTTTAACAGCTTTTTAAATACGGAATTCTTTTCCACGCGCACTTACACGCGGATTTTCATATACTAGAAAACATTACCTCTGCGTCGTTAGAGAATATTTGCAGTTCATATGTCTCGTTCATAGACACCACACCCTTAATGTTCTCTTCTTCTATTAACTGGAAAGAAAAGGGCTACTTATTATTTGGAAAGGCAAAGCCCATTAACGTTAAGTAAATGGCATAAAAATGAAAATGAATTTGAAATATTCACAACTTTGTTTCCACATGCACTTATTTTCATTTCATTATATATGACCACAGTTAAGGTCAATAAGATCTCAAAATTGTTGAATTATGTGCAGTTACAATCGTTACAACTCGGTTAGCTATGCACTAGAATTCGAAACCTAATATTAGGTATGCCTCAAGGAAGAATAATGGGTCCTTTATTGTTCCACATATATGTAAATGCAATTTATTCAACACATACAACTATGCTTGAAAAATTAAACACAATGGCAATAATCTTGTACAAAAAGTAAAGGACACTCTAGCTTGTTGCATATATATGTACATTGTTTGTACTCTCTCAATGACTAGTTAAATGTTAACAAAACAAAAACAAAGCAATTAAAAATTCGTAAAATGAAATCTTTTTGGTCAATTTGTCAAAAACTGAAGACAATAAGTTTTGTAGGAGCTAAAGTGTAAATTATCAAGCATTAATTATTTTTTGTGATAATAATAACATTAATCTTCTTCATTATTTCACAGCATGGCCTGACACAGCTTAGCTAACTTCACACATATTAGAAAAATCAAAGGAGGGAAGATATCATCATTATGTTCACATACAATTTTACATCAAACCGTAAAAAATCTTTGAAAGCCAGGAACATGTGCTGCAAGTCAGCCTACTAACTAAGTCAACTATTTATTTATTTATTTATTTAATAGGTCACTAACATACAGTATGTCATTACATTGAGTTTTGTTATAATATTATAATTGATATACTGAACGTCTGTACAATTATTAGTGACGACGTCTCATCTCATTTGAATAAATATCCAATTTAATTAAAACAAATAGCAAATAAGTATAAAAGTATAGTTAGTTCTACCTCAGACTAAATAATTACCTATGATCAGTCAGAGATTGCTGCTATTCTTGAGGAATTATTCACCATGTCCTGTATATAAATGGGTAAACAACCTTACAAAACCTTTAAATGAATTTATAGTACATAATGTCGCTCTGAAGAAGTAGGCACATGATGCTGCCAATCAGCAAAACTGGATTATGAAATAGTAGTTTTTACATATACAAACAATAGACAGTGGAATTTAAGTAAATTATTTTACAATGTAGATTGTTAGAACAATTATGTTAAACTCTAAGTTACATTGACTCTACATTTTTACATTACAACTTTACACACATTTTAATTACCTGAAAAGGAAAATATTGAATGTTTTTTAATCAAATTCCTGTGATTACAATATTGTCGAGTTTCTTTGATACATAAAAAATAAAATTTTGATGGCCCATAAAATTATCATACGTGAATAAAAGGTAATGAACATCACGAAAATTCCTACCTGTTTAGTCATGCTCTGGAAAGGAAGAGCACCTAAGATGACAGTATCGTCCATTCTGTCGTACCAGCGTCTACTGGAGACCTTTTCCATGAGGACATTGTAGAGCAAAGTGGGGTAGAACGTGACCCGCGCGAACATTGCTGTGCCCTGCCGGATATACAGTTAGTTTACACGTGAAACGAGCGCACCGCATCGCGGTTACAGTCAAACAAACCGCTTGCCATCATACCATGGTGAAAGCAGATTTTGTGGTGGGGCGCACAATGTCATACAGCATGAAATTCTGTATCAATGTTATGACTTATGAATGTGACAGAACTAATGACACTGTCAATGTCACTAGCACTTAATCTCATTAAACAGGTTATACCTAGTCTACGGATTGTTCAATGTGTCTAAACAATCCTGAGATGATGAAAAAATTGCCCATACGCAGGTACTATACTATACGTTTTAAATCATCAACTAATGAGTTTTTACGTTGGTAATGACAATATTGTTTCATTTTCATCAGAGATTGTTAAAGATCCCAGAATGATTTCATTTAAGTTATCCGGAAATGAAGATAATTGTCTAAAGAAATCTACAAACATTTGATAAAATATGACAAATATAACTAGTTTATATGTACTGCGAATATCTTCGCATTATTTGCTGCCTTCCAACACCAATAATCAACAACAAGTAGAACAACATTGTGTTAGTGGAAGCGTTTTTATCACAAAGTGGACCATTGACCTTATCTAATTTTAAAGCTTAGGTTATGATAATTTAATTTGAGAAAAGTATTTGTTACTGAGACAATTTTTATAAGAGATAATTTTAATAAGTGCTGTTTAAATTTGTTTTTGCTATATTAACTTGGTAGTATTCATTACATGGCTAACCTGTTAGAGTATAATTAAAAAATCATATTAAAAGTAAATATCAGATAGTAGAAGAGTAAGAAACTTCTTGACTAGTGTTGTTTTGACTTCTAGGATTTAAATATGAAGTATTAAAATATGTGTAATACTTGCTTAGGTATATTATTTCATACATAATTGTATATGAATTAAATAACTATTTCATTTTTGTTCCAAAATATCAGATAATTGTAGGAAAAGATCATAAAAAAAATATTAAATCATTGTAAGAATGCAAATAATTATTAAAAGAATGCCATAAGCACAGAATTATAGGCAATTGTTTAGCGCCTGATAGTATGCAACAGCAACAAACGGTAACTTCATTCACGATTCGAAAAAAATAACCAGGCGTTTTGTTGTAAAATCGAATATTTTCATAAGTTCATGAAATCATTTTATATCCATACAACTTATAACAACTTAAGTAATAACTATAGAGTAGCTTACTAGCTACTCTCTATTTAGTATCAAGTCATTTTCTCATTTTAAAAAAATAGAAAGAACGATCGTGATCATCCATGGTAGTTCTCTTTCTAAGGATCTTCCAAGTTTTCCGACCCTGAGTGAATTGCGTAGATTTGTATAGATCCTGCATTTTGTATATTTTCCTAACTTGTGTCATATCTATCTTAATATCCAAACCAACAATTCGTATTTTCTTGTAAGTAAAGTTGAGTAAAATCTAATTGGTATAATTCTCTTTTTTGCTTTGTTATGGTCGGGTAAAACCACATTAATTAACAAACTCTCTGAATTAGTCATTATTTAGATACTAACCGAATACTGTTTTGAAGAAAGAGCCTACAGCATATTTATGTAGATTTTACCTTTTATTTTATTGAATGCATACTTTTGAAGCGTTTGGAACACTACTTTTGCACATTTTATATGATCCGTAAATGAAGTTAAACAATTATTGATGCGGTTAGCTCCTAGATTGGTGACTACTAGCGACAATGAATTGTAATTAAAACACAATCATGTAATAAATGAATCTCATAGCTTTGATGAGGTTGCAGATGCATCTGTAAAGTTGAAGAACGTTGCGTAGCTAAAGGCTTTTGGATGTGTGTCGACTTGTGGTAAACTTTCATGACCTTTTCCGTTCTTTAGAAGGTACGTTGACAGTCCGTTCCCAGTTGTCTCTTTAAGTAAAGGCTTTGAAAGGCGGGTTAGAAATATCTGATAAACAAGTTGATTACTAACTCGTATTTTCACAAATTCGCAATCCAGCTGCATGATACATAGAAAATTCTACAGTTACGAGAGCGACCTGTCCTCAGGAAATATGATCACGCAAAATATGATGCAGTGTAAACACATTGAGTTCTGGTCTTAACAACAGCTAAATGTATGTATGTAGATTCTGTTACATAATTAATCAATGAATGTAAGTTGATGTTTGAAGGAAAAATTATTATTATTCTGGATATTATTTTACATAGGTATTTATCGCATCAAAGTTACGTATGGTACAATGAGGTCTCAGTCCGAAAACATATTAGAACTACATAGGACACGTAATTTAACTCATTCATGTGTTCAGCTATAAGTTTTTTATTTAACCACCATTATTAATTCGCTGCCCATGGCGGGCTCCTTTCAAAATTGAAAGAGATATCATCGGGGTGATGTATCGACGCCATTTGTAACGCGGCAGGGAGCGTGCGCCGGACGACATTCCGAATTCAAAATTAAATTAAAACTCGGTAAAAACAACGTTTCGTGTTTCCGCTCACCGTGTTCTATTCAAATTCAAATAGATTCGATCTGCGCTAATTTGTCTATGGCTCCCTTGGATTGTAGCGGGAATTCGTAATAAAAAAAACCCCATTGTTTTCAAATTCCATTTCTTAGTTGCGATGATAACTGTACAGCTATAGGTTAACCTTATATATTATGTCCTTAAATTATTAAATTTAAATTTGCTCCATTATTTAAATATTTTTTACGTAAATGATAATTTTATAGGTATACATATTACTTTACTAGCAGAATGGTAAAATTTATAAGATTTGGAGATGCAGTTTTTAATCAACAGCAAAGCGTATTAATATAATGTTTCTAATAAATATTTGGAAATCTATAAAATTTTTGCAGTTTTTAAGATTTAATGAGTGTAAAAAATAAAAATTGAATTAACATTGATACAGACAAACGAAACGGTTGCTATTCAAATTTGGAACGGTGTGTTTATTTTAAAATTAATGTCAAGTAAAAGGGAACAAATCGATAGTGCGTTATCATGATGATTTGGGCCGAGTTCACGGAATACAACGAAACGCGGTCACGGATCGGGGAATAACGAGTGAGTAATTAAATTTAACGAGAGACATTTATCGGTGTGGCCATTACAATACATACTTCGTTACGGACAGTTCTTTGTTGGCGTCACTTTGATTAGCTAATAGCCTGTTGTGGTTGTGAATGTATTAATGTCCGATGAACGCTTTTTGGACTCGTGGGGCCGTAGTTCGTTTCGGTGGTTCTGTTTCTAGAAAGATAAATGTAAAGTCAAAGAAGTCAATATGTCGGCGGTCATAAATTTATTTTAATCCATACAAAAAAGTAACGGTTGTCAATTCGCTTGTATTTTTTGTCTATTATCTCAGAAGTCCGTCATTTAAGAATCGATCAGGAAGATTGTTTGTATATTCAGAGGGATGTACTTTTGTTTTTCTTTTAAGGTCTTGAATTTTATTTATAATTTTATATTCTATCCACGAGAAAACAATATATATGTATCTATAAACACAGAATGAAATTTTTATGGCCACGAATTTTATGGATATTTTAGTACCTGTTGTATTTAAAAATTAAATGTAATGTATGTACTTATTAAAAAATAGCAAAGAACCAGGCTTCAATGAAATTGATTTTGAAACAAAAAATGCACTAAAACGTATAAATTAATTGACCATGTATTGTTTTTGCAACTTTCAACTAAGAGAATATAATGTACAATATATCTTGTTTTTATTTTTATGCCAATGTTCAAAATTATCCAATGAATTTAAAAAATAATCTTAGTTAAGAAGACTGCAATTTATTTTCTTTTAAAGAAAAAAAGTCGAGTTTTAGTAATGATGTCTATGATGTATTTAATAAGAATATGTAACATATAATTGTGAGCGCATAAAATGTTAAATGAACATCAGTTAAACCCTGAAGCCTTATACTTATATTTTATATATGGATAAGTAAAATTTAAGATAATTATTCTCAATTATTGTAAAATTTTATTACCCGATACGAAAGTACAAAACCAAAATTTACTTAAATACCTACAGATTTCTACAACAGTCCTTTTTAATGCGTTTCTTTGAAAACAACTTTTTTATGTCTTCAACGACAAATCATGTTAAATTATGCACGGGGCAAAATTATGTCATACGTTTTATAACCGCCTACAATACTTATTATGGTAATTAAGAATGTTCTGATGGTGTTCCAACATCCACATAATTTACCCGAACATTTCTTTTTAACACCGCTGATACTAAACTGATCGTTTCCAGAGTCCCCGACACAAAACGCATTAAGCCGATACACCGTATCTCATCTGTCATCATTAATGCCACGGTATCCTAATAAGTTTGCTATAATAAATAAAATAAAAAATATATACACGGGTACATCAAAGAGTTGCGGCCAGTTTAATGGTTGTAATTGTGGCCAAATGAAATACGGTATCAGTCGATAGTGAGACTCCGTCGTGGGTGTATCACAGCCTTAATATCTACGTTTACACGCTATAAATATTTTTAAACGATTATCTTAATGCGGCACTCGGGCCGTCAACAAGCGACCGAGGCCGAGACGAGGGCAGTTAAAATATTCGCACCCCATCGCGAAACTCCCGCCAAAATAAACGCGCGCGCATCACACACATCACATAAATAGAGCTCGCGCTATGGCCGCGCGGCGTTCGAATAAAATCGAGCCGTATTATGCGCGCCTGTCGAACATCAGACGCTTATTTGTGTCCGAAAAGCGCTCGGAAGACTTAAAGCTCTCGCGCTTGATGTATGGCGGAGACACGCGAGCGACCTTTATATTCAAATCGGCGTATTCAAATGCATGCAGTCTATGCGACCGTTGACAATTCGCGGGCATTTCGAAAAAGGAGCGCCGAAACGTCATATCACTGCGGAGTTCGCTTTTTGGCGCGCCGATACGCATCTGGCTCCCGTCCGGGGAACGTTCAGAAGTCATGTACGCTGGCTTGCTTTTATTTTAGCTCGATTGTGTCCGAGGAGATATAGTTCGAGATCGGTAGATATTTGACGTGAGCGACTGATAAAGTTAGTGTTTTGCGGCGGTCGGGACGTTAACGAGCCGCTGAGTAATGAGACACGCCATTGTGGCTTGAACAATGGCAGCTTCCGATCGGCCATTGTTTCTATTATAGCAATGGCGCGGGCGATGGCAGGTTATGCCACCTGTTCGTAATATTCAACCCTTAATATGGCAAACTTTTCAACGTGTACATCCAATATATTACCTTCATTGCAATAACTATACTTAGCCAACGTTGCGTTCCGAACATATCCTGTAATTAAATTACTCTTACTGTTATTAATTCCTATTTTACTTTTTAATGCTGTGGCGTTCTTTATATAATTAGATGGGGCTTATTTGCAAATTTCCGAGTCCGAAAGTTGATGCAAATCCGATGGCTGAGATGCGTGGCGCAGCCTCGGATCTGCATACAATGCGAGACGCTCCAGTTTGCCGGTAATTTACTGTTGATCGCCGAGCTTAGATGTCGTCCCGAGATACCAAGTACCTAATTTAAAACAGATAAATGCATTTTTAACGGAATAAACGTGCACATTTTCTTATGCTCCTTGTCTGTGGCCGAAATAGGGCGGAAAGGTCAAAATAAATGTTCTAGATATATCCTGTTTGAATGATGTTGTTTTTAAATTTGGAGCTACGTAATTACTTAAGGCAAGAATTTGAACAGTCTCTAGACTATCTAACAATACCCAAAAGTTCGTTTTCAAATCATTTGAACCTTTCCTCAAGACTTTTAAATTTGGTGTTGTCATTAAAGTGCAGATATTGTAGTTGTAATAGTCTCGTAATAATAAATTAAATACTAATTAATATCATTTATTAAAATTTCAGGTCGCTGAACGGCTACAAAAACATACAAATTGCAAAAAGAATGAAGCAAAATAATAAACAAAAAAAAACCAAACCAGCACCTGTATACAATTACTGGGCTGAATGATTTAGAGAGGTGCATCGTTGATTACTGTAATATCATCAACTCTAATTTTAAAAAGAAAATAAAAACTGATAACGACATATCAGACGAATAATGTTGCCATTCGACAATCATAAACGTGAGTTATGTTTTTTTAAGAGCGTTCGCAGGTCCATAATACAAGGAACGTTCCATTTCATTTCCACATGAGATATTATTAGATGGGGATCAAATGAATGAGATGGGCGTATGCGATTTGAATTTTGAATAAACAATGCACTTTTTTATCAACCGTTGACCGCCAATTACTGTGTACGGAACGCCCTTCGCTGACAAATTGCGGGCTGTGCACAACGCACCACCGCGCCCTTGCGAACAACATGGCCGACCGCTGTTCGAAATTTAAATTAAGACGTATTTTAATGCACGCTGCTAATATCAGGATATATTTTATACTTCGAACTGTGCTTCTGTAACTACTTCAATTAGCTTGCATAAACATATAAAGATTAATTCGAGAGTTACGTACGTACATTTATGACTTACCTTTTATTAGTAGATAGTTGGCTATTTCTTTAATTACGACATAAAAATATTATACAATAGAATAAATTAGACGTTCGTAAATATTAAATAAGGATACAAAAATAATTGAATGAATGCTTGATGTTAGTGTATTCAGAAGTAATGATAACAATATGATAATGATGTCTAATTAGGTTTTTGTGTCTTGTTTTTTAATTAAATAAGTCATTTATTATTTTAACTGCAAAGCAGTTAGGTACCATTTGCTTTGCAATATATGAATGTTTATACGAATAGTTTTTTCTATGTACTTAGAAATATTTATGTAATTTTGAAGTACACGCACTCATAATACCCAATGTTTTGTTATATTTCACAGACATTCTTTTAAAACTACACTAGGCCTTATCTGCCGTCGTGACCAGACAGCTGATAATGATTTTACTTAGATATATAGATAGTTCAATTCCAAGAAACGCATAATATAATTGGTGAAACGTGGAAGTAAACACTCTTCTGCCTACCCTTGGAGGAAATGTGAGCGTGATGTTACGTTTTTGTAGATACCTAACTTTACACCCAGCCGCATAATAATAATTACTTTAAAGCCACTGTATAGCGAGTTTTTTTTTCGCATAACTATCATTTACGGACACTATCTGCTTGCTAGGTTTAAATATTATATTGTGTACACATATTTAGAGAATGGCGCGAATGATGACACCTGGAAAAAGAGCTGAAACAGTTAAGTTTTTTTTAATGTCGTAATCACTTAAATTGTGATAAATATATCCTTTTAACAGACTTATTATCTATCTGCGTAATATCTTCAATTAGTGTTTATTACTCACAGCATTCGGGTTCAATTAACGTTAAAAAATAATTAGGTATGTTCATCTTGTTCAATTTGTACATACAGCCCAGTTGAATAAATGTCCACAGTATCCAAAGAATGTTTGAACGGTATTTTCCATTTGACGCAACATTAAAAGTTATCTTGTGGTAATTTAAAAATAAAATAAAGTTTTTAAATTGACCGTTTTGGCGCACATTTACGCAAAAGATAACAATTAAAAAAGACTAATGGCTGAGTACAGAAAAATCGCAGGTGCGTAGCAAGCTGCCCGCTAACTGAATTATACGAAATGTAAATTGCTAATGTGTCGTCCACGCGTCTCGTTTTACACAGACCGTCCTGGCTGCCAATCTGAATGTACCAATCTTATCTACTATCCGGAAACGTCGCGCCTATAATCTTCGAAGTGGTGGGATGAGTGTAGTACACTTCCGCGTTTCACCAGTTTCGTTTACGGCCCACAAAGGAATAGGCGGTGAGCCTATTGCCATACACCGGGCATAAATCCAGACTCCGAGCCACTACTAGAAATTTCTGCTAGAAAATCTAAGTTAGAAATATTCCAACTTATAATATATATTACCCAATGACTGAAACTAGGTGACTTATTTTCAGGTTTCGTATCCAGACAGTTAAAAATTAGACCGCCTTGATGCCTTATATGTTTTCAACCGATATAATTTAGGATACTCCATAACAGCGGTTTCGTTTACGTATAAGTATCTATATTCCATCAGTCGGGTTTGTAGCCAAATTCTAACTGTATTTTCCAACAATTGGTAGGGTTAACTAATATTGTGGTAGAGGCATCTAATATTATGCGGTGTCTACAGCTAGGTTTAGTATTTTTTAAATATAACTAATAGTACATTGATAGGAAAGAAAAGTATTTGAAACTGTTGCAAAACGCAAAAATAGTTATAAAATGCAAATCCTCTGTTGTAGAAAACAGTAGATATTTCAATATAGAATTATGGACCTGATGGAGTTAATAATGTCATGCTTGAAGGTGGTAGTATTTTAAGTGCTTGTATTCTTTGCAGATGTTCAAAAACATTTAATAAACTAATCTGACGCTAAGGTATAGATATATCCACCGATTGTTACTGGGGCAACGTGGTGGAAAATGTGAAAATTCTACCTTTACTTCGGTATTTAAAAAGTGACTGTGTTTCGTTTTAATAAACTTCTATTTTAATAATTAAACAATGTACACATTTTAATACATCTATCACTGACAAGATATTCCTTAACACGAGTGGAATTACAAAATGCTGTTATAGACCGCATACATTTTTGGGAAAGGTCCTTGTCTAAACAATGGTATTCGCGAAATACTGATAATTATCTATATTTCCCGCCAAAATGTATGGTTTCCCTGTACAGAATGCGCCTGAGCATTCCGAATAGGCGGTTTTTAACAGGAGCGATATATTATAGCTAGATTAATGTCACAAAAACATTGTTGGTTGTGGATAAAAATGGAATTGGCGCGCATTTGTATGTATGTAGCCTAGATAAAATATGAAAAGTTAATCCATATCTATTGGCTGTATTGTTTGTTTGTCTATGACAAGTGTCTATTGTTGAAATAATTTGGAACACGCTACATCTAGTGATAGCCTAGTGATTATGAATCCCGCCTCCCATTCCAAGGTCCAGATTAAATTTTCGGCACGTGTCTTTTTACAAAAAATCTGCGTTTTAAAGATTACCCTGTTAGTGTTTTACTCAGCCCTATTTACTTGAGTGAGACTTTAAAATTGTACCCTTCTGTATTCGCTAAGACCTACCTGAAGGAACTTTGTTTGACAGACAACATCTAGTATAATACGGTAAAGTAGATACAGTTCAAACAAATCTATAAATATTATACCGTGAACATATTATTATAGCTCCAATGACTTATTTAAATTAAGAGAAGATGAGTTCGAAATGATTTTTTTAAGCTGTCCATTTAAAGCGCATTCAAACGATAGATGTTGTAAGGACCAAAAAAAAACACTGTTAACAGTCTTCGGAATTCAATTCAAATGTTGCCATTGTTGTCTGCCAATCGTTTTGTTTGGACGATTTTTGACCAGCTATCTTAAAGTAGGCTCTTGTGTTATCTAAATTGAAGAAATAGTAAATGTCGTGTTTGTGACGTCATTATTGTCATCAATTGTTTCTAATGAACGGTCTTATCCTAGTTTTAGACCTGTAAAGTACGAATTTAGATATTGATGTACCCCTGGTAATCTAAATTCTAGAGTATTTAGATATTTATAAGCGCACCTCAACATACTACTACCAATTTTCTATTAGGATGGATCTATTTCTATTAGGCGTGATGTTAGGGCATTTTTTAACGTGCTTATAGAAGATTTGCTGTATTACGTTGGATGAAGGATTCCAGGTCCGCAGTCCACAGTAATTAGATTTGGTGCTATCTCGATTAAAAGAGTACAAAGTTTTCTATTCTAAAAGGCTGGTTTAAATGTCGAACGTTACAAATAAATTAACATTACTTAGGATGCATCCGCACTTTCCATCAGACGGGATCGCGGTAAAACGCTAGCCTATTATATAATAAAAAACAATTATATGATTTATAATTATGATAATGGTGTGCTCAGAAGCTCGCAGTGTCAGAAATCTTCATGCGGAATATTGGCTAGGTGAGCAACAAGAGAACG
>DWME01000968.1:0-28001 GCA_018244795.1 Parelbella ahira ahira
ATGTCTGTTATCTGTACGCAACTTTGTTATGACTAACCCGCTATACAGACTATATTTATAACATAAGCCATACTCTTTAAAAAAGTTTCAAATTTTATTTTTAATTTCTTGTACGTTGCACGAGAGAAACTAATTTTTTGATAACTATTGTCAGATACTGAGTCCCCTGAGATGGGTCCAGTGGTCTCGGAAACCATCGTGGGTATATGAAGAAAGTTACGAATGTAGATAAGCAAGTTAGATACTCGTACATTTGCCGCTCAGTGCTCACCACTTACCCTCGAAAGAATTTGGATTGATGATAAAATAATAAAGCTATTTTTACGAGAACTAACTACTCAAGGCGGGAGAGAAGGTTATTTATAATTATAACGATCTTTAAGTAGTCTAAGTACTTGGATAAAACTAATTATTCATAATGAACCATTTTTATCCCTTACGTACCTAATAGAAAAGCAGCCGAGTGTAACAATACAATTATAAGTAATAAAATCTTTTCATTTTTTAAATATTACTGTCTTTTTATGTAGGTATTAATTGTTAGAGTCCACAGTGGCCTCCGTGGATACTTGTATTTGCTAAAAACTATTATTTAACATCTTAACGGCTTACTGGAAGTTACGTCATGGAGCATAATAATATCAAAAATTGAAATAATAAATTATAATCAATAATAACCCGCTGTATAAAAAAATAAACTATATAAAAATGGAAACACGTAAAAATGCAATAACGCGTTAATGATTTGACAGTGTAAAGTTGGAACGGCGGCCATTACACGGCGGTAAGAGAATTTTGATTAAAAAAGTATGACTTACCGCGGCACTTACTGAAGTTACAGTAATATTTCAGCGAATTCCCGCCGCGATATTGGCTTCGTTCCTTTGAAGTATTTGATTCCTACGTGTTTGTAAATACTTTGTATTGTTTTAGTTGTTATTATAATAATGTTTTATGTAGCTTTTATATCGTTTGACCGACTTTTAGATAACATAGTCTAAGTACTTATATGCGTATCTCTGTTATCATAACAATATGTATATGTATGTTTTAATGGTGAATCAAATGTGTTATTAGTTCCAAAATCTATTTGAATAATGTAGGTACTTCCATCGGCCGATTTTTGATAGCATCCATTAACTTCCATTCGGAGAAGCACGAAAATGACCTAAAAGATAATAATATGAGGACATTACTAGCTGCCAATAAGTAATTTCTGTTTGAACGATATGTACGCACCACATATTTGACGTGGTGATCTAAATTAATTTTAGGTAAACAAAATTAATGTAACTAAACGTAAATTGCTTAGTTCAAAGAAAAATGTTTTTTGGAAAAATCGCATTAGTGATTTGAGCCTAGACTAGGCAAAAACTGCGTTATGATAGCATAGTAGTTGGTGTACTACACATATACGTATCTAAATACACGCTTATGTACACATATGAATACGCTCATGTACACGCTTATGTACCTACACAGTACAACACACTTGTACTCATCATCAGACAAGTATTTTTCTTGGATTGTACCCGTACCCCCAAACGAGCACTCAGGATCACTAAGAAGCTTAAATGATTTCTAACATTTCAACAAAAACCTTCTTACATACATAAAAACGATCATAAACACATAATCACGCCCCCCATAAAACGCTACCAACGGGTTACGTTTTTAACCGAAGCCTACGAGAAGAGAAATCGCCGTACACTGGACTAACCCGGCTAAATCATTCACAGTTCGACGATAAATTACCCGAAAAATTGTTATGCGTTCACCTCGTTAGGTAAACAGCGTGGAAAAACAAGCAATTCGATCTTGTAACATTCCGAGCGTATGTAATGGCCGTATATTTTACAGGTCTACCCTCGGGGATGGGCGGGTCGCGTTCATAGAGATGTTGATATAGTTTCGAAAACATGATCATTTAACATCTTTTACATCTGTCTGTGATGGTTCTTTATTAATGGTTTTTTCACTTCTTTTTAACCCTCTTAGATGTTGTATAAGTCATTAAGTTTTTTTTATCACATCGTTCACTCAGCAGCGCTCGTTTTGTGTTTAAGAAGTAATTCTTTCAGTTAAATACTGTTGTCATAGATTACGTCTATAAAAATGGGACCTAGACTAATTTTACATCGAATACTCAGTAATTAAAATTGAAAATAAATTCAATTCCAAAATGATAAGAACATATTTATTTATTTAGTCCATTCGAGTTTTACATCAACCTTTGTGAAATATTTCAAAATTATGATATAATGGCTAGAATATTCCATGCATTTAAATAGTTTAAATCAACACAAATTACGTTTTCGTTAGTTTTCTGATTTATCACGTGTCTGTATTCGACGTTGACCACTTTCCACAATATCGACCGTATCATGTATTTTTATTATGAAAAAACCCGCACTGTGTGAGTTAATTATATCCACAAAATTGAAATCCCGAGAATCGAAAACTCGTCAAGACTAACAATTAAGAGAAAATGCTACGTTCTATTATTTAATGAAGAAAGGACACCTCTGCTGATATTTCTGATACGAAGCAGTTTTGAATTAATATGTGCCAGTCTAATAGGAATGTCAATCAGAATACTCTTACATACGAGCCTTAGTATAATCCTTTGAAAACCAACGAATCTTGCGAAAGTTAATGACTTTGCAATAATGTAACGTCTACATTTTGTTTTAAAAAGCAGAGATATATTATACATGTATTTTCCATCTATTTTGCCTACCGTTGTACCGCACTTGGGAGGCACAAAGCTCTTTGATTAAATTAAAAATTAGATTAAATTAAAAAGCTCGCCTGTGTATAAACGCACCCTAACTTTGCATCAACGGCTACATTTGAGAGATATTGTTTTTAATGACATTAAGTCCTATACACGCTGGTGCCGCGCTATTTTCAGTGTCCTAATTGCAATTTTTCTGTGCACATTACTGTGACGTTATCTACTTTGCAGTTGCAGGTCATGTTTTTCGTTTAGCTTTGCCTATCCTAAAATTAACATTGATCTATAAAAAAACTCTCACATTTTAAACATGTAAAATACTCAGTAGTTTTAGTAATATGACTCTTAATAATAACCAACCTAATTTGAAATATTCCTATTACTTGAGCAAAATAACACATAATTATATACATTTTAGTCCGACTTTTTTGTTTTGTAATGAAATCTGTGAAACCTCGGATACTTACGGATTTATTTGTTCTGTACTGATTTTGCACTGACATGAATATTTTAACACAATTTCAATTTTCAATCAGATAAAACGTGCCAATGAAAAGTAACTATAATACGTATTATAATAAGTTTTCCGCTTCAAAATGTCTTTAGATCATGGTTGAAACATAATCCTGTTAAGATCGCCACACAAAAACAAAGTCTTGCCTAATGACTGGAGAGTAATATTGCAATGCAACGATATTGCTAACAACCGAGGCAGCCCATTTAAATTGTTTACAAACATCACAGGTACCGCTACTGAAAACACGGCTCTATTGACATCATTTTCCACTGAAGCCGACTCGCGGAGCCGCGGTCATTAAAATATTTCCATTTTAAAATTCTCCTTTACTCGAAATTTAAATTTAAAACTAAACTCCGTTTCGTAATTCGAACGTAGACTGACATTAACTGTGTTGCCAGCAACAGAGAGTTTTTATCAGGATAACTTTAAAAATTGAAAAATCATAAAATTACAACAAACAGATTGTTACTTACAGAATTACCGGTTGTTAATTATACATTAACTCAACATTATTGCTCGCTTGCTACAATGTTTTAATATTAAAACAATACTACTTATTATTGCAAATGAATCGGTATTCAAACAAAAAAAATGCGTACAACAGGAAATTAATTAAATTTATGATTTTTGATATAAACAAAAAGTTTTGTTGTGTCTGACAATATTTCTTCAGTTTCTTTTCAGCAAATGACCAAGAATCAATTACCGAATTAGCATAACTGTCATTCTGATCTATAAATACTGTACAATATGAGTATAGAATACATATTCCTCCATGATTTATATGTATGTATATTGATTATTGCCCCACAATCGATATATTGCTCCAGAGTCTACTTATTGCCCTACAGTGTACATACGACAAAAATTTACAAAATGCCGCAGTCTACGTATTGCACGATACGCCATTGGTTTAGCTCGTGATCGCGAATCATGTAAACCCACCCTTATGTCGGTTTATTTCTCCGTTTTTAATACCGCCGCTTATTGTTTACCGTCCGACTGGGACGTTTACATTATTTGTGGTAACAAATTATTCGCAAGGGCGCCATTGTAAACGAAATTGAAACGAGATTTTATGGCAGCGAGATACAGGTACCACCTTTTTGATTAGATTTTTTATGCTATTGAAAGCTAAGCTTTTATATTTGGATCGCCTCGAAATTTCAAAACAAACAATCGGTATTAAATTTCACATTTTAAAGGTACAGATGAATCGAAATTTCTACGCATAAATTAAAATATCATTTAATAAGTATATTATTATATATCAATTAATTAGTATACTATTACATTATTTTGCATGACATTAAAAGAATGCTATAATCACGATAATCTTATCGAAATGAGCTCGATGCTAAACGACACGAGCTTAAGCCCCGATCACTTGCGGTCATTACTTACGACTACATCGGAGGTGTACTGACTTGCAGCGAGTGTGGTCGCACATTTGTTGCACGTATAGGCTACGTCAGCCACGTGAGAGCACACTGGCGGAGCTCTCAATAGCTTGATTCAAGTCGCTGTGGCTGAAATACGGTCGGGATCGATCATCATCATAATCATAATATCACTTTTTTTTTCAGCATATAATATCACTAGAAACTCTCCAACTCAGTCATTGATAGCATTAAGCCATAATATTTGAAGCGTGCAGTAAAAACGGTGATAAACGAACAACTACATCAGGATTGAAGGAATCTAATATAGGAGTTACATTAGGTTCTCGCTCCAGGTCCTAAATAGGCACTAACATTTTATTATTCTTGGAGGAACAGCGAGATGATATCTGAAGACTTTCAAAGACGAGTGTCGGCGCGAGTTTTACGTTTGGGTTCTGTTTGAGAGTTTGCCTGTTAATGAGCATGTTGAAGTTTTTATCGTTTCGTATTGAACAGGATTTAGTATATGCGTTCTGTGACAGCATTAATATTTTGTCTATCTACTGCGTTAATATTTTTAATATAGAAAAATATTATATCGTTTGCATTATTTTTGATATCTTTCTTACAAGGACATACATGACTGATATAAAGCACTGAAAATACACATTTAGCAAATCATTCCTTTCTGACTTATCACAATGACCTAATTGTGTGCATCAGTAGAGCTTCATCTTTATGTACAGCGTAGAGATCGCTTATATCATCATTATAATCGTTATTATAACGTCCGTAGTCAATTACATATAATCTCCTAATTCAATATCAAAACCTTATTCCTGGAACTTTGTGTTTGTTACAATATATCTTGTTTCAATTATGTAAGCCATTCATTTCATATCATCGTCGGTTAATAGATATACATAGTATATACCTATACATAGTATATATACATAGTACTTATATCATCAATATGTAGTGGTATATTACTTTTTATATGAGCATGAGAGGCAGTTATTGTGAAAATTACGAAAGAAAGTTAACGTAGAAAATACTATAGTCTATATACTGTGTGATTTTTTTTTTTCAAATAGCATAAAGCGTTATTTTTTACACCATTTATAGATTCCTATCAAATATCAACGACCAAATATCTTTGTAACACCTAAAAAGGATTTACCTGTAATTGTATTCTTTATCAAGCTCAAAAATAAGTTAGTCTAATAATTCAATTATTTTACAATAATTCGGGACATACGAATTTTGATGGTTTTAGCCTCCATACCTCATGGGCAGACCCAAGTGTGCCAAGGTATGCTCATCATAATTTATATATCGTGGAATATGGCAGAATAACTTAAGCTGAATTAGTAGCTTTAAAAAATAATTCCAACTGTCAATTTTAAGTATAGCACTATTTTAATAACTTAAATTTTATTTACCATGGGACCCTGAAAAATAATAAAAGTCGATGTAGGAAAGAGACGGCATCCCGATAATGTTATAGTATTATGTTATTGGCGAAGTGCCAATCGGAGTCAGTTCTTGAGTTGGTCCTTCTAGCCGGGTAGCATTTTGGGTGCCTGTAAACCACTTATCGAGACGCACTCTGGATATTATTAGCCAGAAAATTGCCTAAGTTGCCTTTTAAATAACTTCTTTTTATTTCTACTTATTCGGTATTTGGGAACATCAGCACTTTCATATTTGTACGAGTACGTACAACTTAGAAAAATATGGGAAAAAAAGTTGCTTGCACGAAGTTAAGAGAATATTGTGTTTTTTATTTCTTGTTTCCTTATTGAAATCCATCCGGCAAATGTAGATACGCGTAGAATCTATAAAAATAAAAATAAATTTTACGTAAAAAGAAATATATATCAATTTGAAAATTAATTTTTTGCTGTCACTCGTGAAAGTAATATTCAATTAACGCTCTCGTTTAAAAACTCTGGGGCGTTAAATATGCTACGTTTACGCTTATAATTTAAAGAAAAATAAGACCGAACGGGAAATTTCGTGGGAATTTCTAATTTAGTTATACCATTCGCTGAATTATTTAATAACGGGAATATGTAAATGTTCCTATAGTACAGAAAATAACAATTTCATAATAAGTAATTAATATAAATAAAGCATAAATTATTTACATTGTGTTTTTGTCTAATAACTGCTTACATTCGAAAAATATCGTGTACCTACATCATGTATCTATTGTTATGTTATGTGGGTATGTATCTATTGTTATGAAAATATAACAATTTCATCATTTCTACTTCCATGATTCCTGAAAACTTGATTAAATCGCCTTTAAGTAAATATACTTTAAGGTTTGGAACCATAGTTTTTTTAGTACTAAATGCACCTATAAGTACTTACTAAAGTACCGTATTCTATTCGTATTATGAGCACCAGAGCAGCGTTAAAATTTAATTGTTTTTTTTATTCATTGTCGTTCATCAAAACTGCAAAGATCAAAATGCTCAAAAGCCAGGCTAAGCTTACTTGAATGTGTCATTTTCAAATCCTTGAATTTTCAGAACGTTTTGTCTTACGATTTGATGTTCCAATATTATCTTATTATTAGAGCCTGAATATCATGAAGAGGACTTAGTAGCACACATCCGAATATCAAATATGATTTCGGCTTCAGAGGATAGTTTAATAAAGAAATAGTTCATGATCGATGGGACAGCAAACTTTGGCTCGTAACATGTATGCTTCTATCTGTACTTAACTGTAAATATGTAAGTGTTCCTACCCTGTTTCTAAGTTTCGTTAACGGAATACTCACATTTTTGTGCCATACTGCAGTGTATCTTTGATGAAACAGCATTAGAAGCATTCTATTTTGATTTGGGAAATTCGGAGGACTGGACACGCTATAAATTATGAAATATCATACAGTGACCATTTACCATCGAATGACGTGAGAAGTTACGAGCATCTGCTTGTTATTTCTATGTAGTGAACAGTTGCTATGTAGTGAACATCAAAATTTTCGATAGTTATCTAAAATTTTAATGAAGGTAAAGGTTACCGGGATAACCCCAATATGGATCATAAACCTTTGTTTTTTCTGAATATTCTTAATCAACAAATCATTAAAGTGTAATTCCAAGATATATTGAGAATATAATATTTAATTATATCAAGAGTTATTTTACGTATATCCATTTTCAATAACTGCTTAATTTATTTCGTCTTAAATATCAACAGTTCAATAATATGGATGCAAACATAGTTAACGGACGAGTGTTCGAATTTAACGTTTCACCGCCATTTTGAATGCGTGGAATTCGGTTAAAACTTAACATAGCTTAAACGAGATTTTCGTACAACTATCGAGCTGAATTTTAAAGCAATTTGTCAATCTGCAAGCTACAGGGTGATTTCATAAAGAAATAGCCAGTGATCGATGAGCTGGCCAATATTGCCTCGCGCAATATTTCAACCTCTTACGTTAAGTGGAATGTATCGGTGAAGAGTTTAGTCTTTTTTAATATTCTCTTTATTCTCGTCAAAGTTGTATTCGTATGCAGATTCAGATATATTCAGATAAGGTCCACGAACGCGTGCGTGTAAAAAAATGCCATTAAATCCGCCCTTTGTTAAAGAGGCTTGCTATAATAAAGGTTAAAAATGGTATTAAAGGTTAAGCCTTACATTATAAGTCCAGTTATGATATATGACCCATGGAAAAGGTGGAAAGCGAATTACCACACACCGGGCACAATTCCAGCTACTACCGGGAATTCAAACTTTAATAAAAACCCAATAATAATCTGCCCTACCTCGGATCGAATCTAAGACGTCGTGCTGCTACCACTAGCCCTACGAACAGTCATTATAGTACAGATTTTAAATAATAAAGTAATTTTATTGTTCGAAACGTATTTTAAGCATTAAAGCATTAAAAAATATATCATTTTTATTTTGATAAAACTTGTATTCATTCGAGTAATAATTTCAGCAAGAATATTGCTTACTGGTTAATATTATTATTGTAAAATCCAATATGAACTCAAATGACGCATTTTTTTCATTCTTTTTGTAAAACGATTAAAAGGGGTTCGTTACTCTGTAAACGAGACGCTATATTCATGAATAAGCGGTTAATGATTGATGGCTTTTTATTATTGGCGCCAAAAATCTTGCTGTTTGACGTTCAAGTATTATGCAATCCATATAACGTAAACATTGCTTTAGTTTTAAATATTTACGTTCTGAAACAGTTGGTCTAATTTTATTTCACTTGACAACTGTAAGTATATGTTGAGATTATTAATAAATTTTAGTATATATTTCACTAAATACTTACCTATATGTAACAATATTGTATGAATACATTGCAAACTTAACTCACGTATACGCATGTGTATGTCCGTGTGAAAAAAGTATTAGACTAGTCATATTTCAAATAACAAATATTACTACATTTCTTAATTTAAAAACGATATGTCACGGTATGTTTTAAAACAGAAAAGTTATTCAAAATATACTTGTATTCCATTTTAACATGCACTCGACACCGGTAAAATGAAAGCAGAAATTGGTTTTAAATATTTTTGTTGCTTTAATCCAGAGAATTCGATTTGCGGCCTTCAAAAATAGAACAGCGCCGCCATTTTGACGTGCGTGTCAAATGCATTGTATTTGTAAAAATGGCAGCGTTTGGAATCGTATAATTTCCTCCATCTAGCAATGTGGAACAACATAAAAGCTACCTGCAAGGAATATCAGCGATTCACATAATATTCCAAGCCTTGTTTCCAGTTGCTAAAAGCGAATTTTCCGTCGCAGTCTGTTAGCTTTTGTTTTTTAGGATTCGAATGCTCGAAATGAATCGAGGATACAATAAGTTTAGCTTTATTGGGTATTTCAGTTTTGAGCTGAATTTTGAATATTGCGATCACGATCACGATCGTTTGGAGTGTTCCAATGATAAATGCATTCGATTCCTAATTTGAAATTTACTGACGTGTTTCATATTTATTTCCCAGAAGTTTCAAACGCATTAATTTAAAATTATAATGAAATTATGACATACTAGAATTTCCATGCACGTACGAGGAAACTTTGCATGTTAGATACAGCGTCTAAAGAGATGTAGGTCCTATCTAAATTAAACAGTCGCATGTGAAAGGCGCACATTTGAGAGTGAAAGAGATGATGATGAAATGGGTCTCGTGACCCGAGGCTATCTGCCTATGAAAAGTCCTGCCATAGCCGTCAGTGATACCTTTTTAAGAGCTTTC
Organism: Parelbella ahira ahira; assembly: GCA_018244795.1. Lineage (NCBI taxonomy): Eukaryota > Metazoa > Arthropoda > Insecta > Lepidoptera > Hesperiidae > Parelbella > Parelbella ahira. The sequence continues at coordinate 9,898 of DWME01000968.1, forward strand.
ACCTCAACAGCGTTTGAATAACAGATTACCTGTACAAAAAATAAATACAAAAATGTTTATACATGTTTCTTTACTAAATTTTTCTTTATTAATCATAACTTTCCTTTACACATTAATAATATATATTTTTTTAATATCTACTTTCTTATTTTTAGAATATTATTTTTAAAATTACCGAAAGGTAGTAACATATTATAACACCTCTATTTCCACGAAGGAGCAGGTAGAGAAGAGTACCACTATCCCACAATTCACCACATACATATTATGTCATAAGTCCCACCATAGGATACGGGGTGAATCTATTGCCAAACTCCGGGCGTGTACGGACTCTGAGCTACTACTGGGAATTTTAAGTTACAAAACCCAATAATACTTGGCCCGACGCGGAGATAGAACCCTAGAACTCTTAATCAGCAATCGCGCTAATAACTACTTGACCAACGAAGATAACCGTACTAATATTTCTCAAAGAAACAATTTATAAATATAAGGCACCGCATAATATGGGTGTACTCATTTATAAAGATTTAAAATCATAAAATGTTTGTTGTTCTGAATTATTATTCAGTCCGACTTACGTAACTATTTGTAAACCTTGTTACATGTTTACAAGTTAACCTAAATATTGATTAATTCAAAAGCCAATAATTTTAGTATTTAATTATAATACGTACGAAACGTACATTAGTAAAACAAATCACAATCCTCGCCAATAATTTTAATTGAGCATAGCGAGTTATTTAAACTCACGTCCTCGAGGCGCAGTAACAATAATTTTCCTGACCATCTCATTTCGAGCAGGAAGTCGTTAGCTAGCAGAGGTGACAACTTCACCATTAAAGTCTAAAATTATACAAAACTAATTACCGTGAAGTCGGTTTACGAGGGCCCATGCAAATATAGTTATTGGGTTTCGCTGCGAAGCACTCTCCACGTCAGTGTCTCGAGGCATTATATTGACATGTTTATTAAGGAAACTGTTTAAAGTTCTGTTTTATTTGCAATAATTCAAATATCGATACAGGCAGTTGGAAAATATCGATTTTCACTACTTTATGACCTACATCTTGGCCCTTTTTTCTTTCACTCTACTTTTCTTTCATCCCTATATCCTCAACCCAAAGAGTCCTCATGTTAGACTTTTTATTAGTGTGTGTAATTTACATTATCTCCATAATTAATATGTAATTTTAAAGTTTATACTTATTTTTTCTTGATAGACAACACCATCAGCAGAATCTTTGCGACCGAGCGATTTACACGTTATTTCAGCGGAGAGGTTTTTTCAGGTTTGCGTCAATCTGCAGAGTGATTTCTGGTCTCAGGGCGAAGCAAAGCATCTGTGCTATCTCAGTAGTCATTATCTGTTGCCAAAATTGGTCGCCATAACGAGCTAGGCGCTATTAAATTTGGCGACATGACGGTATCAGACCTGTTGAACTGCTGGTCTGGTCGCAGAAAGCATTCTAACTAATTAGTTGAGACTTTCTTTACACTAGCGTTCGTGTGAATTTTCATAAGCTTGATTATATAAAGGTAGAAAACGTACCATCACGTCTGTAATCACCGAAGAGGTAGGCAGAGCACGGTGGTACACCACTCGCACATTTCACCAGTTACGTTTATGTCCCATGGAATAGTTAGCAAGTCTTTCCTGTACACCGGGCACAGATCCAGAGCGCGAATCACTACCAGAAATTCTAGTTGGTACTTAGTATTCTAGTACCATAGTATTCTAGTATCCGACCGGGGATTTTAACCCAGAAACACTTTTTTCTCTTTTTCTTTTAAATATTCTTATAATAAAACTAATTTCACTATAATATTCGATTATCCTTAGGTACACAGTTGTTTCTCGCGGCTACTTCACATGAGATTTAATAAAATCTGAACAAATGTCAAAACAAAAAGGAATTCACACCAAGCGTACGCAAATGTTGACTGTTTATAATATTCCATTAAAACTTGGACAGGTAGAGGACAGTAAGCGGTATTATATTTGAGAAGTGCGGAAATAGAAAGGATTTATCATTAACCCATACAAAAGTCAAGATAATTGCAATTTATATTTTCCTAATTAACTATGGATTCAACTACAAATATAAAAACATGCAACCTATTCATGTTTTAGTGGTACTAGGTCGTAAATCAAATTTTAAATTAACTATATTTTCATTCAAATTAATGGCCTTGTAAAATATTGTCAAATGACAGGATTTCCATTTTGTTACTAAGCAAATAAAATATTGTATTTTCTCATAATCCAAGTACATTATATAAACGGGGTGCCTTTACTAAGGTTTTGCGTGTGTTTACGATCGACTGTAATAAAGCTACACTCGATAATAGCACTGTGACTAATCAGGCGGCTGTTTCAGTCAAGTGTAGCAAGTCGTAAAGCCCCACTGCTTTCATACTTGTTCCCTTAAATTTGAAACTCTATTCAGTCTTAAAGACATTGAGCCGCTTTGATGTTAGCAAACAGCGAATGTTACATTATACAAATTAACATCTCCTTAATGGCACTGTGACTAATGGAAGCGTGCTATGTAAAGTTAACGGAGATGAAATAAATACCAGTTTACTTTTACATTTGTATAATAATGAAATGTCAAATAGATAATATTGTAACAATAATATTTTTATATACAAATTATAAAAGTGTGTACGTTATACAAATTAACAGCTCCTAATTGATACTGTGACTAATGGTAAAATTTCTACGTAACGTTGAAAAAGATCCAATAAATAGTCGTATACTTCTATATGTAGTATGTATGATAATGGAATGTTAAATACATAATATTATAGACTAATGGACACATTATTACCTGTTTACAAATCACTAGTTAAAATTTTTTGAATGTAAAATAGTAAAAATCCAGGGACATAGTTATCTTATTTCTCGGCTTTTTGTTGACGTACGGTCTACATATAATTAAATTATCTAATTGCTTACAATTGGTATGATCGAAATAGCTTCTTCTGTGTATTGACTATTCGTTTTTGCTGACCATGATTATTTCAACTTGCCAATACAGCAACATCGCGACGCTCGTAAATAATTTTAAATTATTTGAGGTTATCTACATACATATGTGCATGGTACGTATTGAGTTTACTGGAACAAAAAAAGCAATAAAAAACTAAATTAGTTATAACTGGCTTGTTATTATGATAATTATTTGTGAATTAAAAAATAATTATACCCACCAATTGAAAGTCGGACACATAATGAAGACAATAAAAAATAGTCAAGTAGACAAATAGACACATTGACCCGAAGTCTTAGTAAAGCCGAAAGTGTCCAGACTGCCGCCTCCATGCACTACTTCATAAGAAAATGTGTTTATGTCAAAAGTTTTGTTAACAGATTTACATACGTGCTTTGTATAGTTTCAGTCTTTTTATTGACCGTTGAAAACGCATTGCCTTGATGTGTGCGGGTGAACAAAGTCATATTGCACTCAACGCTAATGGCACTATGACTGATCGGACGCCTGTGAAATAGTGTGCCGATTGAACGCGCACTTGAGATGAAACTGCTTTATAATTTTCTAAATTAGCAATAACACTGTTTATTGAGTACTTTTCAAACAAGACCGTGTTGTGTTTGCGGTGCGTGTTGGACATATCACACATTGGACATCTGGCTAGAGTCGGCATACTGTCAAAAGGTTATAAGGACTGATATACGTTTGAATTTTAGCATTAAAATTTCCGTGCTGCTAAAATTATATGCACATTTGCCTTCATGAATTAAATTTGAATTGTAACCGCTGCCGTCAACTTTAAACTATTCATAATGAGAACTGAAAAAATGCAATGGTGTCTTCTAATATCGTGCTAATCTGAAATAAATGCTCTGAAGTTTAATTGAAGAGATCATGATTAAGATGTGAATCCACTTCTTCTTAGCGTGTCGATGACAAACACATTTTAAGTCCCTAAATGGTTTTAGCCCAGAATTTTGCCACGCTGACTGCCTCTTCACTGGCAGTCATTAGGTCTTCCTGGGTGCAGGTATTAGGGCACGCAGGGCACGATTTGAGGTGGTCCATCGTTCCATCCACTGACAGCAATTGATACACAAATACCTTCAATAAGATGTAAAATATACTATAAATACTAAATATACGTTTATTATAAATAAAAATATAATATCATGCCGAATCACGACTGTGTTCATCCTATTACAAATAGCAAAAACCATGTAAACAAATAAAAAAACCGAAATGCCAAATAGCGTAGGGCAATTTGTAAAAAGAATGAAAGTTGAGCAACTAATGACAGTCACGTGTTAAATGTAACGAGAAGCCTTGTTAGTGCGTCCTTAAAAACCTCACGAGGCTCAATTAACACCACTATGTTCGCTCTCCAAACTTCGAGTAACGTAATTCGAGTGATGTACTGTGAGTAACAAAGTTTGACACCGTTACACGTAATATTTTATTATACGTTACAATTATTACTTGTACCTGAGCATGAATACTCTGCATTAAAAACATTAATAAATTAATGAAGTTTAACTTCGCTGAATAAGATTAATTAATTTCTATTAACAAGCACACATTGCAATTAATATTGCGTATGATTATTCGAATCACCTGCTGTAATATTACAAGTTTTGTTTATTTATTTTTTGATATTTCTATGATGTCTGTTCTGATGTTTAATATTGTTATCTATTAGTTATGATGTATGTTAACAACAATTTGTGGTAACTGCATAAGAATTAACATAAATAAAATCATAGAGAATCGCCATTGTGCTCGAATCGCGCAAAAACTACTGGATAAATTTCTATATTTTTATTTAGTACTATTTATTTAGTTTTGATACTTAGATATTTCGTTTTTATCTTTTATATATATCATACCATCTGCATTGAACGCAAAGTTATTAAAGTTTTAACTGACATTAAATCATATCTTAGGATTCGCAAAGTACCTATATTTTTGGCTTTAATATTTAAGTGTTTTTTTCTCTGTACATATACGTATTTTGTTCTTCATATCATAAACAACGCAGAACATTTCGGTTTATAAGAAGACAGCAAACAAATAAAGGTACTAATACAGAAAGCGACTTAGTATTTTGACCTGATAATTGTAACTAGACTTAGTAAAACGAAACGTTAGCACTAATTGATTTTGTACGCCGTGTTTATCAGTCGAAGTAAATAATCAATATTAAATTGTATTCCTATAGTTTATTTTATAATATAAATAGCAATAAAGCCTCTTAAAGCTCGTTTAGCATTAAATTTCTTTAAAGGTAACCATACATCTCATCTTAGTTGTAAGCTCGAAGTAATTAGCGTGCCGCGGGTTATAAGCGCAGTGGGAACGAAGCTTCGCCCGGCTTATCGTCATTATGCATGTTTGTACATATTTCTTCAATTTAATAAAACCTCTACGTTGTTAAGTATAACATCATTAACATAATATAATATAATTTAAAAATGTTGTGAGCAGTATATATACATATTTTATATGTATTTCTGGTAGTAGCTCGGAGTCTAAATCTGTACCCCAGGTACGGCAATAGACTCACCACCTATTGAACGTGAAACGTGAAAGTATACTAAAGTCTAGCAGCTACCCCTTAGGAGATTATAGGCGTGATGTCACATTTTTTTAATGATATGCATATAACTGATACAACAAGTGCCATGATTACTGTTTACAATTTAATTCAAATCATTAAATGTGAGTTACTTTCTCGCCCTGTCAAAGTAATTAGTACTGTATGGGATAAAAGCGGAGAGTGAACAAAGCCCCGTACGGCGCACAGTCGTTATGCATGTTTGCGGGAAGTTTCCCACATTTTGCATTCCATGTAAATAAGCGAACTGCTTGCTTAGCTTCAATTTGCGGGATACCGTTACATAAAGCGAATAGGACGGGAATAAGACGTAAAAAATGTTTAGTGTTTATTATACCTATAGTTTTATAGGACAGCATATACATATGTATAACAATATTTGTATAATACGCAGTGTAATATCTAAATGTAATATCTATACTATATGGAAGGAAATGAGCTCTCTCATGTCTGCATCTTAGATAACTATAACCACAATCTTACTGTGTAGGATATTTCTGTATGAATGCAGTACCCTATATATGTGTGAGTACAGCATTTGTATGTTTTACTGTATGAGTTATCTGTGCGTGAATACAACGCTCTGTATATGTGTGACTACAGTATATGTTTGTTTTACTGTGAAGGTTATCTCTGTGTGAATGCAGTACACGTGTGTGAGTAACGAATACATTGTAAAAATATGTGACAAAGCATTTTATGATTGCGCCACAATAGAGCAACGTTCAACCCGGTTAGCGCTTCGTTAGACAAGCGGATGGTAACACGTTTATCCTCTACCGGCTGTCTCTACCGGCTGTCTCTACCGGCACAGCCTACGTGCTACACGGCTCTCTGTCTACGGGCATAATTGATGCAAATGCGAAATCATGAACACCTGGTTTATACCAGTGCTAAGTGTTTAGGGAAGCTAATCTTTGATTCATTATAAATTTTAGCTTCTTTTATATCCATCACCGTTAGGCGGAGTTGTATATGATTACAAAGTAATACAATAATTTTGTATAGTTAGATGCGCGTGCCGAGTTCGAAATCCAGTCCCAGAAATATAAGGTCTAATAGAAATAAAACAATCTGAACACAGGTAGCCTTTCCACAAGTAGCCTAAATGGATAAATGTACTTTCGTATGTACTTAGGTGTACCTATGGGACGCAATTAAAAGTAGCAGAAAATAAAGTTAATTTCGGCAGTGGACATCAAAGGGTATTATTTTTAAAAGCGACTTCTAGACAAAGCTGAAGTCATTACTACAAGCTGAATGCATAAGAAAACAACGCGAAAACTGTAAATGAATTTGTAATACAATTATACCTGATAACATAATAGTATCAAACGTAACAACGTAACATCACGCCTGTAACCCCCGAAGAGGTAGGCAGACTAGTGTAGTACCTACAGTCCCACGTTTCACCAGTTACGTTTAAATCCCATGGAATAGTTGGTGCGCCTATTGCTATACACCGAACACAGTATCAATTTACACAATGATTTTTGCTGTCATTTAATCATCAATTTTCGTATTAAAGTTGATTAATATAAGTTAGTACCGAGTTTATATGTATATTTTCTCAGCGTGTGCGTTTCCTAACATAAGCAGGTACATGATATTGGTATTACGTTTCGGCAATAATTTACAGATTTTGCGAGCCCTCGATAAAAAAGTCATCTAGTCCGCGAACGTCCTTCCCAGCCCTCGTTAAACAGGCAGGTGCGGATCTAATCCGGTTATCCGGCTACTAACGGCTACGTACTGCCGGGTAATGCTATTACATAGGACGCCATGCTAAGAATGAACTATAGTATAGATGTACGAGTACATAAGTATATACCTATCTGCATGTAAGTAATCGTATTTTCTTCTTTTACGAGTTCTCTACCCAATACGTGTAAATTGAAATGATAAGAAATAGTAAAGTGGATTTTAAAATGTACAAAAAGTATAAATTTTTTGAGATATTTAACCGGCCAACCCGCTCAGGATTGTTGATCCTGAATAGTGAGTGATCTAGAGGTTGATCGTAGTAGAGGTCGTGGATAAAGAAAATAATAATAATAATACTCACATGCTACTAATATGACACATTATTACCAATTAATTATTACAATCCAGAGAACTGTAACACGAAGAGATGCTAAGCAACTGTGTTATAGTTATTTCTATTGATGAAACCTCTTTCGATGAGATTTATGACTATGTAAATAATGGACAAAACACAAAAATCGTAACGCAGAACACATTAACGCACCTTTTTAGATAAGTAATTACATTTACATATATAATTGCTCGTCCAGGTTTCCCTGTATTACATGATTATAATAATAATGAATTATGATTTGAACCCGTTTAGAATTAAATTCTGAACCATATGTATCGCAGTCTGACAAAGTCGCCGTTTCGAGCGGGCGATCTAAAAACTAATTTATAAACAGAAAGTTAGGAAGGCAATAAAGTCAGTTGAAATTCCGAGAACTAAAAACAATATACATGTTTACTGAAGGTTCGAAATAATAAGTACGAGTCGTTTACCACAAGCCTACGCACAGAAATTTCTAGAACTAAATAAATACTAATGAATTCCGTAGTTCTATAGTTCAACATTATATTAGTGCTGGTGAACTTTGCTTACACAGAAATAAATGTGAATTCGCAGTAGAAGTCAGCGCAGACGGTTCTAGAACTGAGCAAACAATAATAAAAGCTCTAGTTCCACTTCATATTAGTATTAGCTTTGCGTGTAGAATCGAACATACGCGAGCGAAGTTAAATATTTAGCGCACGGCCCAAAAGTTCTGTCTTCGGAATACGTCGGATTGGATCCCATTGTATTGGTTGGTACCATTTTCTTGAACTCTGTCCTTGTGTAGATGCTCAGACCTCATTCGTACGTGGAATAAAATATATTATGATTGGGTAGAAATACATGTATTTTTAAACTTTGTACGTGATCGAAGACATTGGGACATTTTCATCCCGCAGTAGGTATTTACGTCATAACAGCGTTACACGGGCAAAAATTTTCATCTCCTGTCTCTGTGGTATGAAAAAAATATTAATAGTTACTAACAAACGGCATTTGAATATTTTGTTTGCATCTGTCCTTGCAGGCCTTTCAAAGATAAACGTGAAAAGCTTCTTATTTGTGTTACCTATATTTTAGTTAAGTCAATACAGATCAGGCCGAGTCCTATTAAACTGTACAATCTGAAATTTAAACTCAATACTTTATCTCATTTTGATGCTTATGCATGATTTATTTAATTGTTGAATGATAAAATCATATTTATGACAATTATCTTTGACATCGACTTTACGCATTCAATTGGGCTCCAGACATTGTACAATTAGATAAATCAGCAAACAACATTTAAAAAGAAGTAATTTAGAATAAAATTAATTACAATTGTTACAAATTAATATGTTCATATTTTAAAATATGTCACTGACAATTGTTTAAAATTATTTAAAAATACGTACGTGGAATTCCGTGTCTTAATCTGAATTGTCATAGTATTCTTCTAAAGTTATAGATATCAAATATCATTGAACATTATATATTTGATATGTCTAAATTGTATATACATTTTGTAACGGAAGAAATTAATTTTCGACTAACTCAATAAACATTTTAGTATCCGTCAACAATTTTGCACAAACGAATAAGTTGTGCATAGATTGGCTCCGAAATTTCCATACGAAACACTTGCGTACATTAATTGGCTCATTCCGTACCTGCTGTCACTGAGTTAGATCGACTTATACGAAGTTCCACGACCATTTCAATCTGACCAACTACTGACTTTGACAATAGCGGTGCCGTGCCATTCAGTTACTTTGCTTGAAATTAAACTAAGTTATGCTAAGTTATTGCTCAAGTTTTCGGTTCAGTTCGCAGATGTATTGAATGCAAACGAATTCACCTAATATTAAGTTTTCACCTTTATTCAATTACTTAGGTTCAGTGGCTTAGGTATCAAATAATTTGTCTCTTTCTGGATCATTCTTAGGGGCGTTAGGATCCGACACGAGGTAGAAAATTGTTTAAATTCCGCTATTGATCGGTTATTTATATTGTTAAGATTCATAAAACCTAGTATTTTTTTATAATCGATATAAGATATTAAAGTAAGAGTTGTTAGAGAACAAAATTGTATTTTTGTCACGGCCATGGGTTAGCTGTGCCAAATAAAAATATAGGTTTGTTAAAATGTAGAGTAATAGGAAATGTCAAGTAGTAGAAACAAGGATGCTATGAAACCGATCCAAATTATATTTTAATGACATGTATATAATGATAACATTCCACGTTTCTGACAAAGATACATTGTTATCTTCGAGATAATAATCACACCACATCTATAACGAGCGTGCCGTTGGTGGGCGGAAGATTTATCTAGATTAAATCTTCATATCTGATAATCTGAGACACAATTAAAGGAACGAAATAATTGGATTTCATGTAATGAAATTGAATAGAAGCGAAACGTGTCTTGTAGTTGCTATGTGCCTTTATACTGTCATAAATGAAAAGGCAAAGCGATAAAATAAGTTTCTCGTGGATGTACCCTCAAATGATTACGATGTCCTTGATATCCCTGTGCGATTATTGTCTTTACAGATAAGTATGTAGTTAGTTCTAATAAAAGGAGCTAAAAAAGTTCCTTTCAAATTGTTTCAAAGGCTTCAAACAAATTTCGGCAATTGTAAAACAATGTGGAAAGCATGAAACTATTTATAACAATTGAGAAAACTTAAATTATTGTTATATCATCACGCCAAGCCCAATACGGGATTGCACAAAGTGCCGAATGTCCTATCTATCCTTATAGACCTGACATATTTTTTCTGCGTTCATCACTTATATTTTACACACACGTCAGTTTCGGAGATTCTAAATACCCCATCAGCCAGCACCTGAAAATTAAAAATAATTTCAAACAATGCATAACTCAGTACTTGAAAGTCTCGGCAAAAATTATAATTCGCTAAAGGCTATTATGATGGAACGCAGTGTACGGAGTGAAGCGGACTCGCCGGGCGCCCGCGTAAAACATGTTTGAACACGTGCAAACATGCTCGACGTAATCCGGATTGGGGCCTTGTTCCGGCTCGCTTGTACTCGCCGAGATTTGGTCCGTGTAGTAATAATTAAGCGAATTTTTTATATAATTAAATATTAAAAATAAGATAAAGTTACTTTATGCAATGCTCAAGTGAAATGGCTAAAAATCTCTTTAGAGTGGTATATGTCTAGGTATGGACTAAGACAGGCTGTTTTCGAAGTCTTTCGAAACAAAAAAATATTATTAAACTATGTAATTTTACTGTTAATTATAATTATAAGGCATATTAAGATGCTATTCGCACAAAGAATTGAAAACAAAGGTATTAAAGTTAATTCATAAAAATTAATGTGCGTTTGTGGACAAGTAAATAATGTCTAAACACCATTAGTCTAGTTATCGCTTCCATCGCCTTTCTATTACACTGAGAGAAAAAAATTCGGAGGAAATAAAACGTACAGAACAGTCGGAAAATAATAAACGCGTGTAATAAAAGAATATACATGTTTCAAAGGCTTTTGCGAGGAGATACTTAAATTGTAAATATACATATGTGTAGCGTTCCTGTGTTAAAGCATTTTTTAAGACCACTCTTCTCGCTTTTAAGTGTTTTCCACCGATTAATCACATATACCAACAAATACCAATATTACGAGAACACCGGTTTTTTGTTGTCGATTTGATAATAAGAGATATCCATTGAAACGTTACCGAACCTGTCTGTTATGTGTCGTATCATATACGTGAGATATTCCGGGCAAAAGTTTTGCTTCCAACCTGGTTATTCCCGAAGGAAATATGAACTTTTTAAAATTGTTTATATCTAGATGATACCGATAGGTGCTGATGTAGAATAGAGACCCACTCCGAAAGTGTTTTGTACGAATACTAGTACATACTTTAGACTTTAAGAAATTACATGTCTTATTAATAATAATTATGACTTGCTTTACTGACGAAGGACAGCATTTTGAAGTAACGCACATCTTATAATTATTCTATAATAGTCCAAATTGGGGGCGCGAAGTTCTTCGAACGGCACTTATAGGTCAACGTGGTAGACTATTTTTATTCTGTACTATACTAACCACTGATAAACAATTATTTATTCGACTTACAAGCACTTCTAGCACTTTAGTTAGGGTTCAAACTACTGCACCCATAGCCTAAGTGAAGGCGTGAAGTACTTGTTAATTGATAGTCCTATGATATTTTATTAAGCCGCTGAGGACTATTTGCATTTTACGTTGCAATTTTTTACTATGTGCCTGTCGTATTTAACCATCTTATATGTAATTATCTTAAAACACACCAGTCTCAGTGGTACAAATTCGTTGAAAATGCTTCGCAATACATTCTTGACTCTTTGAAACAACTATCATTAGTGATTCGAATCGTAAACTGCGTCATCATTATAGTTACATCCGAACGAATGTTATTTTAATGACGTCTGCGACTAAGTTTTATCTGGAACAAAATCTATTTCTGAAATTGTTTCAAAGAGAACAGAACCATTTTTTGTATAACCATCCGATGTTGAATATCTTTGATAATTTCTAATTCCATCATCATTATCATCCACAATCCCTTTATCTCTCCGCTAATGAATATGGATCTCTTGTCAGAATGGTTCGAGTTTTTAAGGCTTTGTTCTAGTACACTGACTATGTTATGAATCGGTGAATTTCGTTATTCAAATATGGAACATCGATTAAAACATTTGTGGACAGTTGTTACATCTTTGCATGTAAAATCGATTTCACGCTGACGTCATGGTCAGCTTCTATTTTTCTTTCGCCCACGATTATCTACACTGTTCTCAACTTTCATCACTTGATTAATGTTACTGCGATCGACGAGTTCACCAGCGCGAGCGGTCCGTATCTCCGGTCATCCGTCGTCGTTGTAGTCGTCCCTTACTACGCGCGAGCTGCGCAGCATGTGGAAGACTGAGATTTCCTCTTTTTGCAAAGATCCTTTCTTTATCATGTTTTTCGCACTCAAGCAATTTGGAATGCACTTCGAGCAATTTATCTTTTGAGAAATTTTTTGAGAAATTTATCTCCAGAACCGAGGCGCAGAAAAATTTGCAAATTTGACTTAGCGGTTCTCGACATTGACTAGATTACTGATCATACAGGTTATGCGTTCTGATGATGTCGGTTACTGTACATAGGAAGCAATACTGAAGGTGTATTTACAGTTCAGTGGAGGCGACTGCTGAGCTAGAATGCGTGGCTTCGATTTCCACCAAAAATATTTGTGTGATTACAACCACATATGTTTATTTTTATGTATACCTATATGTTTTATGTTTATCGCCTGTCTGATTACTATATACTCTGTCTCGTTTGAAATCGGATAGCCGTGATGATCAATACTTTATTACTTCATTATTAATGATCGTTAGAACGATGACACAATTTTTAGTAAATCTATAACGTTATATTATGTTGAACAAACTATGAACAGTTACCGAATTCATCGCAGGCTCAATTTAATCAAAACGCGGCTTCCAATGAATAGCCGTTTTAATATAACGAAACATCAGCGGAAGAGGATAAATGCAAAGCTTTTCATATCGTTCATTTAGCGCTCATTCGTTCAACTGCTCATTCTGTATAATCATCTAAACGCACTCTAATGATAAACAGAAACGCAATTATCAAAATTTGCGCATTCATGCAAAAGCTTTTGAACATATTACCATTTGCAATCTTGCATGAGCTTCGAATAGATATGTATGATGTAGAAATGCATTGATATAATTAATTAATATACGCACAACATTTTTTGATAGAATTAGCGTAGGGAGGAATCAATGATCAATTATTTACGATTCGTTAAGAAAGTAATATGTGATACAAATAGGTTTAGTCTGTTTATTGTTAAGAAGAAACAATGGCTTCAGGGATTTTGTTAAACACACAAAATATATCACCTCTCACCTGAATTTGTAGTCACTGGCGTTTCATGGGCTTTCATCGTTACGGATCATATAGGATTGTACGTAAACCGTACAGAAGAGATCTATATGTGTATGTTGATAACAAAGAAAAAACTTAACGTTCCTTTATATCCAAACATCCTTGAGAGCATTTTTGTCTTTAAACATGTTAAAATTGCATCAATCTCCTTAAAAGCGGCACCGTGTTCATCCTCGATGTAAAGAACTCGTAAACTCAATTGTGTGTAATGAAGTGCGGAACAAATTGCGTGGCTAGAACGGAATGAGCTTTCGAACTCGAAATATGTCTTGCTCGAAACAAATGGTTGTGTCCAATTTGAAATTCATATGCGGTAGGTGTTTGCGGAGCGGATGCGGTGTCGTGGGGACGCATAACTATCTTGTGTTTTGTGTAAAGAATATTAGGGAAAGCTTATCGCGAAAGCGATCAAGTTTAATTTATCTCTTTACTTTATCAGCTAACATTCTCTTTATGTACGTTACTGGTGTCGGGAAGGAGAAAATGCCCTGACTCTATGTCGGTATACCAAAAGGTATCATAAAAGACTAGACACGGCGCTGGCTGATTGAACGGCTGCGAAGTTGTGTTGAAATCCTGCCGCACTACTTTGCAAAAAATGTACATCACAAGTCTAAATATTACTTGCTGTAACAATGAAAATAAATTTCATGTTTTTTCTTTAAACCACAGTACTCTTTATTGCGTTCTTCGAAACATGTTAAGTCTACCAACCTGCATTGTGTTAGCGTAGACTACGATCTATTGGAATATATGTTCCGCAATTCCCTAATATCAATGTCGGAATGTAAATACATATAAAGTATTACAACATGCTATTGAAATGGCATTAACAGAACACAGCTTAGTGCTGCATAATATATAACAAGCATATACAAAAAGCTATCAATAGAATACACACATTTTGGAATTCAATGTGACTATCGACTACAAACTCAATTGAACATAATTTTAATGACCAAACGTTCGAAGTAATATGTGTTTTGCTTGAAATAAACGGGTGAGTCAAATTTGTAATTCAGATGCAGTCTGTATACTACGGATGCGGTCCAGCGGGTCCGCGTAACTGTGGTCTCTGTGGTGTATAAACGTTTTGATCTATTCAAGTGGGTAAATACATAAAAGAATTCAGTTACCGTAAGGTTTAGTATACAAAACTTGATTTATTTGAAATTGCATTGGATTAATATTATTTTAATAAAATAACTGCTTTGCGAAATATGTCTTTTGGATACTTTTATTTATTTACCTAATAATAAACACTAGACTGAACCACAGCGCTAGCGCCTAGCTCACTAATGACGTCACAAAATTTCAACCATTGCGTTGTCTATTAATGTTCCATTCTATCAAGGAAGATTTATTCTGGAAAATAAAGTTCTACGTACCCCAAAATATTACGCTAAAGAGAACGAAACACAACAATACACTTTTGTCTCCATTCGCGATCTGTAGCGGAAAAAGTCGACGGTTTTTTGAAGATTAGCTATTAACGTGAAAACTAAAATGTACAGAACGGATAGCAAGTTTTAGGCAGACTGCGTACTATTTGGCGAAGTAGTGCAAGCATGCAGGATGGAAATATCACCAAAAAAAAAGTATAAACATGTTCAAACTACCCATAATACATACATGCCTACCTAATGATAAACCTACCTACCTTTAAAATATACCTTCATTACTATGAAGGTATATTTTAAATGTTAAAAGGTAGGTCGGTGTACTCACCGACCTACCTTTTAACTAAGATACATAATACATATCTATATTTTTCTTCGTTCTCTTCTAACGGACAATTGATCTCATTACTTAATAACTTAACCCACATTACTACCCACATAGTAAGAATGAGACATCACACGAGTATCTTGGAACAATAAGACATTATATGACAGCTGTCTTTTTAAGTTTCATCTTTTTACTATCCGTTAGCAGTGCTATAAGAGTATAAGTAAATAAATAGAAACCGTAATAATCATGTTGACGCTTGAAACATGCCTGGCAGGATGACGATGCTAAATTAAAAAGTATTAACGCATTCAAATATAAAACAGGAAATACAGAAAATGCTTTCCATAAACGTCGTACAGCATTAGCAATAAATTGGAAATTCTAGTGCATTGAAATGTAAAATTTCGCTCAAACTGCTGAAAACTTACGAACTCCCTCAGAAGTGAAACGCTAACGGACGTACTGCAGACGTTACGCGCGCTCGTTTGTAGCGAATGTATGAAACGGGGAAATACATAGAACAATGAACTTACTTATTATAATGACGGATAATACCTTCAGCTCACAATTTCTTCGATAGCATTCGCTGATAGCTAAAAATACATTTGCAACGTTCATCGAAACTTATTGGCATCGATTTTGAATTATCGCGACATTTATCAGATCTAGAATATTCCACAAAGATAGTTAGTAATCGTGAAATGTAAACACAATATGTTTATATTGGAAATTGTATTAATTTTTCAGTTTGTATTATTATCATATAAAAATCTCGAAACCAAACAAGAGGTCACAATGCCAGTGATGTTAAATATTTATTTAATATATATAGTCAATGAGACACTTACGGTACCACGTCAGCACGGCACAAGCAAACATATTGTACTTAATTAACAGTATAACAAATGAAACATAGGATCAGATGTACACAGTACTAATAAAGTTAGAAACTTGTAAGCGACCTAACTCACGTGGTTCACGTGTAACTCCATCCGAGCTCCCTAAAAGCACACGTGACTTACCACGTTCCTTGCACGAAAATGTAATTGGTCAAAGTTAAACATTTATACGTAGAATATGTAGAATATTATTAAAATAAACCTACTTATGACTTATAACTGCCTTGTTGGTCGAGTGGTTGCAAGCGCGACTGCCGATCGGGAGGCCCTGGGTTTAAATCCCGGGTCAGGTACTAATGGATTTTTATAATTTAAAATTTCTAATAGTGACACTAATAACATTTTTGTCAGTATATCCCTAATATATACTAGAACTAGCTCCACATCGTTATATTCAGCACATTATTACTTCAGTATTGCTGTTCCGTGGTAGCTATTTTAGCGATGCTACTGAAGATGAACCATGAAACTAGGTGTCTACTCTCTTAAATCTATGTCTGCAAATATTCTTACAAGCATTTTAGCATCTCTTGAAGTAAGTTTAATAAATTCTACTCGTACATACTCGTATATCACGAGTGTCAGCCAAAGCATAACTAAGATAATTCAAACCGACTATTGTGAAACCGAATTAGCATTCGGGCTGATCAATAATCCTGTTTTGTTTTCTACATCCCTATTACAGTTCCCGAAGGAAAAGACCCGTATTTGGAATTCAAATATTTACCCTCTAAGCCACGGAGTGAGCGAACGAGACGTACACGAGAAGTGTACATCCCTGCGGTGGTTCGGTTTCAGTATTCTTTAAATGCAATACTTTATTGAGACCAAGTATTATTAGGGTTGGCATTTTTATCTCAATAGAGCCGAAACTCAAATTTCAACA
The DNA here is from genome assembly GCA_018244795.1 of Parelbella ahira ahira. Lineage (NCBI taxonomy): Eukaryota > Metazoa > Arthropoda > Insecta > Lepidoptera > Hesperiidae > Parelbella > Parelbella ahira. The sequence continues at coordinate 27,074 of DWME01000968.1, forward strand.
CTAACAAGGCTCCTTTCGCGTTGTTTAATTTCAAAACGATATTGTTCTAGAAATTAAAAACGGTTATCTGCAAGACATTATAAAAGGAATTTTATGTAACAAGAAACAAATTCGGAGAAGATACGTGAAGTGAAATAAAAAGTGAAAAAATAGCCCTGTTCCTAGGCAAGGCCGTATAGTTTTGCGCCGCAGCTCCCTGTGGACACAACAGCATTTGGAAGTCAAGTGTGATTCTATGTTTATTCTGTGAGTGGTGTGGGAAATGCCTAGAACTACATTTGACTAAACACATTTAGAATATCTTATTCAAAGCAGACTTGATAATATGATGATGATATATTAACAAGATGTTATAATTAGTAATGGACCCGTTTGTTGAAGGCTTATAAACCGGGCCAACGATATTTGGCATACTTAACAATAGTTATTTGATAATCTTAAGCTCAAAAATTTATCAGGATACGCCTATACGCTATATGCCTAGCAATGGACTTAAACGGGCTGATTATTAAGATAATAATTAAAACCAAGTCCTCAAGTTGCCTATCGTTGATAAAAAACTTAGTTTGCGTCAAATTACCTTTATTTAAACACTAGCCCGTACTTACGACTTTCTCTGCGTTGTTCATATCAAAAACATTTATTGTGTACAGTGAAGAGAACACAAAAAAAGGTTCAAAGCAAAAATGTACTTTGCTCATCTTAAAAAGCCGCTACAAATTGTTGTTACAACAATACTTTAAAAACTTTATATTTAATGAAGATATCGTCATATATTTTTCAAGATAAGATCCAAGTGTCTAAGAAGTAAAATAAAAATTGGTTTTTATTTAAACACAAACAATATTAATATTCGTAATATGAGCAATATACATTCAGTTAATTTCAAACAACTTAAAATAATGTTTGATGTGGGATACTTTAAAAT
>DWME01000969.1:0-28000 GCA_018244795.1 Parelbella ahira ahira
ATTTAAATATATATATATATATTTAAATATATTTTTACACATACATATGCTGATAAATACCTAGATACAGATAATGAATCGATACTTAGTCTCTGTACGAGTTGGATCTGTATGTTAGCATCAAATAGGGCAAAAAATGTTTTACAATCAAACAAGTATAGGAAAAATCGTTTGGAAGAGATCGCTGAATAGAGATGAAACCGTCTTATTGTACTCTCTTATTATATTCTGTAATATTTCTTTATCTGATATACAACATAAAGTGTAATTTAATAATAATATTATCGATAGAATTCTGAACTCGACCAATGTGGTATTTCATCTCGTACCTCTCTCTGAAAATTTCCTCTTTCTCTGCCCAAATTGAAATCCATTTGTCCTCCATTTGTCCCCATACGTGTCCTTTTGTATCCCAATTTGTAAAGTTCGTACTTAATAGTCAGGGATACGAAACTCCAGTGAAAGTTTAGTGTTAATTGTCACTAAATAGGGGCAAGCAACTATTAAAATAACGTCACAAAATTAAGAAAACCGTCCGACTGCTACTTTTCTTGTGTCTAAATCTACATTCAAGAAAATATAATAGCAGAATTAAATAAACCCTCTCATTATGAGACGAGATCCATATTCCAACAGTGGAATGATGAAAGGGTCGTAAAAAAAAAATTAAATACTGTCACATGTAACATCTTTAAGCTTCCAGAATTTCATACACTTCCTAACTGTATTATTTCCTTTCATTGACACTGGGTTTTGACGATATTAAAGACACTGAACAAAAGGAAAAAATGTCCTTCATGATACAAGGATAAAGATTTCAATGGCGACTTACGAAAATTTCGCAACACGACAAAATTGAAAATCACTATTAATGGCGTTTATTAATGAAGGTTCCCGTGTTCCCTTTTTTAAGCGGATGTCAAAGGAAATGATGCATCACCGACTTCGTATTAGACAAAGGTTTTAAGCGAGACGAATTCCTACTTTTATCTTTTCCTTATTTTTCCATCAATATTCCGTTCCATTTATTTCTATTTTCGGGAACACTAGATTTTTGATTTAATTGTGCCTCTTCTCATATTTGTTTTCCGGGATAGCACGTCTAGTTTAAACCCTATCCCAAGCCCTTCTTTATTAAATCCTGCTAATCACAGCGAGGACGAGGTGGAGTCATACTGGACTTTTATGACCAAAAAGATCAATTTTGGCTTTATTCATTTTCCTTGCATACTTGTGTAATTGACAGCCACACACTTCAGACGCAAACACAAGTAATTAACTTTGAAGTGTGCTTTATTATACCGTTAGTTCTGTACCTTTTCATCATATTTACCATTACCATCACCTTAAGCGACTGCTTTAAACTGGACTTACTTTTAGAGTTCGTTTTCAGTCCCCCCTATCATAACTACTATTAACATCAGTATCCCTTACCATATTAGCTTCATCTTACCCAGTTAGGGCTTCCTTTCCTCACCATTGTTTCATGAATTATTTTATTAGTGTCATATTCAGTTCTAGTCCTACGTCAGGGTGCTGAGTCGGCACGTTTAGTTGTAAATCTGAAGTTCTTTAAGTGTTACGATGTGTTTATCTTAATTAAAGGTTTATGGTTAGTGGGGGTGAAAATGGTTAATTACTTTTACGACTTGATGTATCGCTGACAAAGCCTTGTATAGTTCGAGTGTGAGAACGATCGATAGTTTTAATAACACCACACAATATTAAATGCATTAGTGTGGTTAGTGCCTATTTAACTTTAATTTTATGTGAATTTGGTATCTATATCATAAGGTATACATTAAAGACAATAAATATATTATGTACATTGTACATATATATAATATATCCTTAGATTTTGAATATTGTAACTCACTTGTAAATATCAAACTTTGTAATTTAAAAAAAACTAATACAACAAGAAAATACAGACAAAGTAATTATACACACACGCACACAAACAAAGTTATTAATAATTAAATCTATCATTCGATAACACTTAGCTTAACGTTTAAACACGAACAATATTATGTTACACAGATTGGAATGAATTTGAACAATGCTGATAGATGAGCTATAAATCCTTAAACATCTTCGTTGTGTTGCTAATAACATTATAGTGAGGACTAAGAACGCAAGTTTGACAAGTTTCTTTGGCGTATGTTATAAGCACTAGCGGGTTTAATACCCTTTATAATAGATGCGAAAACGGACCTGTATCTGAGTATAATATGTATAATGTTCTTTCATATACCCTTAACAACACTTGACGTTGAAAGGTAGTGTGATCGATCATTAATCTCCTGTTGTCTTGGATGGGTGTGTGCGAAACGGCCATTTTAAATTTACAGTTACAGTCTGTTATAACAAAATGGTAAAGGATTGTTAGGTATTTAGTTTTTGAACTTTGAACCTTAACTATGTATATTTAATTACTCGTGTAATTAACTTAGACTGCCTCGGTGGTCGAGTGATTGCAAGCGCGACTGCCGATCGGGAGGTCCTGCTTTCAAATCTCGGGTCGGGCACTATTATGTTTCTCCAATTTAAAATATTTAGTAGTCTAGACCTGTGTCCGGTGTATGGTAATAGGCTATCCTCCTACTCTATCTATCTATGGGACGTAAACGTAACTGATGAATCGTGGGAGTGTACTACAATCCTCTGCTTACCCCTTCGGTTATTAAAGGTGTTACGTTTTTTTAATGTTACGTAATTAACTGATTGCTCACTTAAATCTTGATGCTTGAAATTAGAGTTTTAATAGATGCCGTTTTAAGATATTACCGGAATTCTACCACTGTTGTCATTTTATTAATAAAATTCGATGGATGGAGGAAATAAAAATGAAAATTAGTTACAAATGTATCTCGTTATATGGCTTAGATACAATAAACAATGTCACTAATTAAGAATACATTTGGTCTGTACTTACAGTTTACTTACTGTACATGAATTATGGACAAAAACTCCTCGAGCGAGGTCTCCATTCAGCAGTGGATTTAGACAGACTAATAGTGACGATGACGACATGAAATTATTGATTGTACTTACCGTACATGAAACACCGCTGCCGCTCGCCACACAGACCGCAGCCGAATGCCACTGTAACCGCGCCCGAGGGCACTAAACTACTGGTTATCCTTTACACTAAAAAGCACTTAGACGCAGCAAGTTATGTGATTTCGCTAAACGTAGTTATTTCGCCACTTGACACACTTCCAGGCTTAAGGGAATTTATTATGAGGGTCCAAGTTTGGTGATCATGAGCTACATAAAGATGCCCTTACATTGTTTAGAGGATCTGTCTCTTTATGGTCTTTTGGTGCTAATTTATGTATATTTAATTTGCGCCTTTTGAATACATTTTGGATGCATATATTGTCATGGATTTTTTATTCACATATACATTCGGCTTGAAGTTTGCAACAAATGATTAATGTTGTTATTACTATATCGTCACACCGGCTCCCTTACGGGGTAGAGAAACAGCACCGAGTGCGAAATGATTAATAACAATATTATACACATACACAAAGACACACGTACGCACGAACCTTTAATTACATAATATAAGTTTTCACATTTAGACACAACACATCATTGTGCTTATCACACAAATATCTGTGTCGGACGGAAGTCGAACCCACGAGCCTTGGATTAGCCGCCAGTCTCAATAACCACTCGACTAACGAGTCAGACTATAGACTGACAGAATAATATATATATATATATAAAGCTTCATTACATCTAATAGGTTAATAACTTCCTGATGATACTCGTGCCCTAAATGGATACTGGACGTTTCATATAAATTGAATAAGTTTGGCAACTCTATAAATCACTCCCCTTAGAGCTAGATGGCGTATGGGGGATACAAAAACCATTGGCTATGGTTTTTATGTTAGAGTCCCCGGACTCGTTTCCAATTTTGTGTGTATGTGTCAAGTGATAAGTAGCTGACTGCTTCACCGGCTGATATCCATTCGGTTTCCATTCAGGGCATGTATTTATGTTATCAGCGTTACTTAAGCTTTGTATCTACATATTTGAGCGTAAGGCCTATTTTCTGTTTATCTATATTGTGCGTAGTATTGCGGCAATGAGTGGAGCTGAACCATTTTATTATTATTATTATATTGGCATATCCTTACTATTCCGTTGATGTTAGAGACTAATTATTATTATTGTATTTTAATATAGGGTAGCATGTGGTCGAGATCCCGCCTGATGGAAAGCGCAGGTGCGTCCTGAGATGGAGCACGCATGTCTAGATATAATACTCAATTAATAATAACTAGAAATATTAATAGCTAGAAATAATAATACTCAAGTACAATGGGTTGTTTCCCCTCCTTCTCCCTATTTATCCCGAGAATAGTTCCATTACCGTCTCGGACATTTAGTTCCCTGTTGTCAATCTATCATGGCAATAAAGTGATGTATCTTTTTTTATGTCACTCTCGTTTTCCTCGTCCATCATCCGAAATAATAAAGTTTTGATGGTAACATTAAATAGAATTAGAAATACGAAAATATTATTTGTGTTAGGTCTTTTTCTTTTATAGAGAATATTTTAGAAATTACTCGAATTACATTGAGTCGTATTCGATTTGGGCCAACTGAATCTAGAAAGTTCTTTTCTCAAAACTTTCATTTCTTGTTGAGCTTATGAAAAGTCTATGCCGGGATTTCGTTTTTGGATCTATATTGTATAGTCTTCTTTTCTAATTATAAATGCGTACGGATTATATGAAAATAAATGACTTATATTGTTTGTTTATTTAGCAGAGCGATGAATAAAACTTTGTATGTACATAGAGGGTTCATATTAGATTTCAGCACGGACATATTGTACGTATTTACACAGATAAAGGATTCCTATTCTGGGTAACATTACTTGCACTTAGGAAAGGAAATTTTGACTTGAATATATAACTTTATTTTCTCGTATCTGCCATTGGCGCTGCGATTTTTTCAGCACTTATACCTTTTCCTATTACGTTCGACAAAAAAAAATTACAGCACTCTGAGCATTCCCTTAAGACCTTAGTTTACTTTAAGTCCCTGAGCTTATATAATGGGCTTATAGAAAAGCCGGGTACGCATGAAAGGTGTGATAAGGGAAACGTTGGTAACTCTGTATGCGACGCGCGCTATCACTGTCGGGTCAATAGTGCCCCCTGGGGTCGATTGGATCCCTTCTTGCGTCTTTGTGTCGGCGAGTTTAGTGGATCATGCGTACATGTCATCTCTCACTTTATTTTTTACTTTTTTCATCTTTTCCTAATTTCTCATCTTTATATCTTATTATATTCTCACGAACTTAGTTTAAAAAGCTCATTTGTTACAGTCCTAATCTGATCTTATTTTTATATATTTTTTAACTTCTGTCTTTTTTTTGTACACTCGTATCATTACACTGTTGGAACACGGATCTACTCTAGATAAAAGTTTTTAGGCCATCATTTATCACGCTGGCCAAGTGCGGGTAGGCAAAATTCATATATTCATGCGAGAAGAAATCCTTTTTAATGAACTTTAAAATTGTAGTCAGATAATTATATTATTTCAAGCCAGTACTTGTCTTACGAGTGGCTTAAATGTAGCATAAGCCGTATAGACAGCGTTAACAAACGTACGTTCGATTTGTAACGGGCCGCGTGACAGCTATTTAGTAAATCCTCAGGGATTCACAAGTATGTAATATATATTTTTATTTGTTAGAACATACTAGAATGTACCTGAACACCTCTTTATATTTTTCGTTTATTTTCAGGGATGATATCTAGAGTGTAGGTTGGAAGGAGCGGCAATTTGTCTGAAATATCAACCTACTCGTACCTACACAAAAATAATATTCTTAATTTTGCAGATTTTGCTCTCCCATATTGGTCCAAATAATGTTATGCTGTACAGTACTTACCAATCAAATCAAAACTGTTAAGAGTAATAATGTATCCTTAGGTTACCTTATGATAAAACTGAAATATCTAGATTAAGTACCGGTTGCTGCCAACCACCAGTTATATCAACGCTGGTACCAATAAATATTTGTTCTACTAACGCAAAGAACTTCGAGCTTTAATGACAAAATTTACAAAACATCAACATTCCGACAAGTTTCATGAGCGTTAAGGAGAGCCGTCAATGTCAAATCGTGTGAAAGTTGCGAGTGAACATGACTCTCCATAGTGCTTCACCGTACAGAAAGTTTATTAATAAAAACATGAGATAGCTCCACGGAATGTGTATGGGGAATACGTATGTATGTATATATATCATGTGTATGTATTTGTGTTTATGTATGTGTATATATATGTGTATGTGAGTGTATACGAGTGTGTATATGCGAGTGTGTGTATATGAGTGTATGTGAGTGCAGCTCAAGTATTCCCGGACTCTATTACCGGATCAGGCAAAATATGATTGCCATTATCTAACTTGGAAATTCTAATAGGGGTCTATGGGGTCTTCACTTATGCCCTGCGTATGGTAACAAGCTCACTCCCTATTCTATGGGACGTTAACATAACCAGTGAAAAGTGGGAGAACTATACTCCTCTGTCTACGCCTTCGGTGAAGTACAGCCGTAAGGTATGTAATGGTTTTAGAACTAACCAAAAACACAAATAAATCTCAGTAAATATGACAGTTAAATGTATAAAGCAATAATGAACAAGTTCCAGTTTTCAATACTCGCAAAGACTGTTTGTTGCGTAGAACGCAAACGACCAAAAAAATAACAAGAAATATAAGAAATACGAGAGCACCAAATGAAATTATTCATAAATTCTACAATAAGGCTTTCAAGGGAGGCGCTTTGAGCCATCAATCATGTTTATTCTGAAAGCGTTTGTTTCTTTATATAAATAAACACTAGGTATAATAATATTGATATCATTTCGTTTGTTCGTTATTACTTCAATATATGTTAATAGTTCCAGGTTCGACTCCACCCATGCAAATATATATATAAAATTGTTTTGGATGATATTAAAATGGATAATCTGATCTAGTATGAATTTATAAACATCCATGCTTATAAGATTAATATAAAATTTCTCATTTCACCACTCACGACAGAAAGGGAGCTTACTTCACAATGTTCTGGGTAGGACTGGCACATATAATAACATGACATAAGTTTGGCAAGCAACTGTCATCAATCTAATTTGGTTAAGGTTTTTTTTAGTTCAGGTCTTGACTAACACTTTCCAGTAGTGACTCTAGTGACTAGTGTATGGCAATAGGCTCACCACCTATTCCATGGGACGTAAACGTAACTGGTGAAACGTAGGAGTGTATTACACTGCTCTGCCTATTCCTTCGGGGATTATAGGCGTGATGTTACCTTTTCCTCTTCTTTTTTGTTATATCGCCAAAAATCTAGACCTTAATCAATATTCTATAAATATTCCTATTTAACTTTTAACTTTGTTGTCGACCATTTATATTTTGTATTATTTCCTATTGACGTTGACTTCTAATAATTGGTTTATATTTATATTGACTAATTCATGAACAATTATATTGTTGTGTTAATTAATAATAGCGCTTTATGAACATAGGTATTAATTACAAAAAAACAAATAAATAAACTTGATGGAATCCGTTTGTCGGGTAACGATATAAACTTGACTCACCGTCAGATCTCTTGACAAATCGTGATAGAGTCGTTAACGCATAACGGTTCGGGAACGCTCCCGTTTGTGTATACGTGATCCGATTTACCAGGATCAGGACCCCATTTCTAAAACACACGCTTTTTACTACTTACCCACCATTCTTATTGTCGTATTTATTTTATAGGTACTTACATATAACAGAATGTATGAACAGATTGATGAATGTATGCAGATAAAACAAGGCAGGTCTGCAAGTATAGAGATATTTGGCAATCTCTGTTCTCTACCTACCCCGTAAGAGACTTAGAAGAGAAGATATGAATGCATGCTTGTACATATAAAACTATTTGCAATTGCTAAAGTGAAAATATAGATGTCTATACATAATATATGATTCTACTGGTATAATATGTTATCATGCAATGAGGCATTTAAGTTCTACAAAAGAATATTTTTTATTGTTCTCTCGACCCTTTTATCATCGCACTGTTGAAAAACTGGGATCAGACTGCGATCAGATCTCCTATCAGATTCGAACCCACTACCCCTGAATGCACAATCCGGACCAACGTACTTGATCAAACTTTCATTTTCGAGAATATTTTTTTTATTCTACTATCGATATCGAAATGTAGTTACATCTTCTGATACCCCATAAAAGCGTCATTTCCACGCGACAGGCAGTGAATGAACCTTTTTGTGTAGATACGTGACTCTATTTACTGGGTACGGGGCTCCTTCTGCTGTCCTCAGAGACCTGTATACGTGCGGCACAAAACAGGCTTTTAGGTAGATTTTCCTCATAAATTCTACACGTACAAGTCGACAGCGTTTAGGGATTCTGAAAATATTACAAAAAAAATATTGTTTTAAAAATATTTTTATATTTTACACTATATTAAATTTATGTGACGCAAAGTAATATGTGACAGTTACATATGTTTATAAATATGGCAGTGCATATTTTTGTATGAATACGTGTTATTACTGACATCATTTATGAATTAATTATACTAAATTGACATTTATACCATTGACATTGACTATGACATCGAATTGGGAGATCGGTTATGATAGATATAGTCTAAACTGTAATTAGAATTTATTTAATTATTTATTTATTTATTCCAATTACAAACTTATTTATTTATTTATTCCAATTACTCTAAATCAATCGATTAAATCATTTTTGTTCTAAAATCCAACCTAGAACCCTCATTTACCTACCTCTATACAATCGCTCGCAAGTTTACGACAGATAAAGGTGTTTCCACATTAGACCATCACACTTAAAAACCTACACATAGACGACACGTAAACGGATATCCATTTTATGCTCCTGTTTTTACTCTTCAATATCTAAAATGTATTTACTAAAGTACTAACATGACAAAGTTTATTCTACAAACATAATGTACAAATAAAAATATGGATGTCACAAAAATAGCAGCTGGCGAGCGTCCAATATCTAGCCTGCGCTGAGATATCAAGGAGATGGAGTTCTGGCTAAGGCTGAGCGTGTTATAGCCCCACTGTGTATCGTTCTGGCTGCTTTTGAAACATTCTGTGACTGGCCGATTGGTATAGTGGTTAGAGAACTCGATTGTCGCGCCGGGGATTTGATTTACACCCAGAATAAATATTTGAGTGATGAGCACAAGTATGTGTCGTCTGTGTGCGGGTGTAAAAAATATCTAGGTTAACATACATGTACATGGATATGAATATAGGTAGAAAATAGTATTGTATGAATTAAAGAGTATTCTATGATACACGACTCTTATAATAGTCATAGAATAATTATGATTTCAGACTTTCTGAAATGTTTTTATCAAGGTAGTGTTTTTGACATGTTAATCAATTTGAATTATTACATTTGTTTTATTTTACACAATTGTTTACTGCTTTATATTTGTGCCTTAAAATATAATTTCTTACCATTCATCCTACAAAATATTTACACATAAAATAAATATTAATATTTACCCGCTACTGTTTGAACGCACCTTTAGCTTTCTACGCAATGCGCTGTAGATATGTCGACAGCTGTCCGCCCACTGTTGGGCTAAAGGTTGCGGAACATATTCAAATGTGTTTTTCCCTTGAAGCATAATTTTGGAGTATAGAGTGCTTCGTGTAACATGATACTTGAAGAAATGAATAAGAGTATATTTAATGTTACAAATAGAAAACATTCAACACAGTACCTATATCAAAGAAATTTCCAAAAACGTACCCTAAATATTCCATAAAATGTCTGATAATTAGAAGTGGAACATACTTTACAACATTAATTCTAATTTAGTTAGAGATATAATAATCCCGGATGATGTAGACACTGACAAAAGTAAATACTAAAATAATAAATTAGTTCATCCATTCATTACTGACGAGTAATCGAACACGAAATCTGAAGAATTCGACTTCAGTTATGACGGCATATATATTATATACCAATATGACAGACGAGTTAGTTTTCTTAATGAATTTTTAGTTCGTGACAGTTATTTTTGACTTAAAGCTATATGCATATGTCACAGTACATACATACATAGATAGTTTATACAAATCTCGGATAAAATATGAATCTAATAAAAATGTCGACTAGTATATACTAGTATATACTGAACAGAAGAAATCCTCTGAAACCACAGGGGTTTTATTCAGGTTTTATAAATGCCTGACGCAGATAGCCTCATAAATTAGGGCTCGTAAATTAGACCAGAAAGCTTCAAAAATGTAAGCTTAGTTACATATTAGTAACGTCACCACCTCACATATAATATAATTAAATTTGTCAAGATTCTTATTTTTTGTGATGTAAAAATAAATATTAACTGATATCGAATTGCTGATCGCAGTTGTTTATCGTAAATGGTCTGTACAGTTAAGCAATTCTGGCCACGACTGGCAAATATTTACGAGCGTTCCCTTGCCTTGGAGGGCAATTTTAAACAGTAGGTTGTAGCAGCGCCGGTATTTATTTGCCAACGTCAAACCTTATCGGATAGCAGCTTCACGAGTTTGCAATTACATTTGAGTCGGTAATATATATTATCTATGGTTTCTATTTGACATAAAATTGTAGATACAAATAAAAAAGCCTTTTTTTCAGAGTCTTCAAAATAGTTTTATTTGGATGTCGCAATTTCATTATATTAGAAGTAAAATTAATAAATCCAAAGCTAAAGCTTTCATAAAAATAGCGATTATACATCGTGGTGACCCAAAGCAATAAATACGTACGTACGTACGTACGTAGGGTTGCCATTAAAATCCAAAAAGATCCGAAGCAAATGTACTGGTAAACGAAAATAGCCGGATTATTGCCACGTTTATTTCTTACGGGCAATTTTATTCATTTTTTTTTATTTTTGGGTGTTTTACGATTTCGTTACATGCCTGTAATAGAAATACTATAATGTAACTGTAATAAAATAATACTTTTATAATATTTTACTATTAATATACCAAAACGATTGCTCTAACTATGGTTAAAGCATTAACTTTGGTATGCCATGATTTTTATACAAAGTCTGTAAGGATATAAATTTACGGCGCTCTGTGCTCTTTGCCTATGACGTTCTCATAAAAGAACTGGCTCGTACAATAAGAATAATTTCTGATATTATATTAAACGTAAAAAATATGTTATTAAAGAAGCTATAATTACCGTTCATTTAGTTTATTTGTTCTTCATTATAGGCTCTAAGTAATTACTAATATTTGACTGTTGACTGGAAGAGAATGCCATTAGGCATTAAGTACGCCCCTGTATCCCTTAGCATAAGGTGTTACAAAAAGAATAAATAAATGTATAAAATCCTAATTGTTATAATATGCATGAAGCACAGTTTCATTCCTACGTCATTCGAATTGTTCCTCTCCATGCTCCAAGATTAATTAACTACTGGTAAGTTCTAACTAAACCGAAAGCTGACTCAAAAGTATGAAACAAGTTTTTTGGGTTCCAGAATCAAAGAGAAAATTCGAATAAGACGGCTAGAGTTTATTAAAAACAGATAGAGTTTATGAAAAAAGGAGAAGTTTATTACTGGGCACGAAACGCTAGATAAACACAGGGTGTTCATTTTAATAAAGGATCCAAAACTAAACCGGAAACGGAAACGATTCGTATAAAAACATTTTCATTCAATTTTGTATTTATATTTTCCTCAACATCTCAAAATGGCAATATTAAATGTATGTGGGTATGAAAATAGATATGAATTTCCGAAACACGGAAATGTGAATTTACCCTTTTTAGGTCATTCTAAATGAATATAAGTTTGTTATATTTATACACTCTATATTACATATTCATGTAAGTTTAATGACCACAACAAACAAACTGATAAAATATTTTTATAAATAAATGTAGGTACAATTTGTCATAATGTGGTATTAAAAATAATTTATTTTCCTATATTATTTCCTACATTACGTTGACTATTCCATGTACACACATATATAATGCATAATCAGACTAATATAATCTCTAATCCGCAATAAAACAAGGGTTTTATATTAAAATAAAAACCGAGCTATAAAAGAGGGAACCGCAAAGATATCACAGCAAGGCCATCTCGCATTTTTTCATTCTCGCATTTTTAGTCTCTCTGTTAACATTATAATCAGTTTGGACGACATCCAAGTTACGATTCCATTTATCCTTTTTATGTTTTGTATACACAGTGATTTACAATGACAATGTTTTATGTACTGTGAAAAAGTTAAATACACCACTGAAATTATTATTAACAAGTACATATTCATACATATTCCATATAATACGTGATTAAATTCTAAAAGTTATTCATTCTTTATTTTTCTCTTTTATAAATAAAAAAAAAAATGTACAAACAAAACTCTTCGCCGTAATACTTTCAGCGGTTTTGACGGTAACGCGTAACAGGGGAGAATTGCTTTCGCGTCGATTACATTTATGTAATCTGTACATATATCTATCTTAAGAAGTACAGTAATATTATGTATATGAAAATATGTACTTGGGCGTATACATGTCTGTTGTACATACTTTGAGGGAGACCAGATAATACCTTTAACAGAGAAGCATGAATCACTTTAATGCACGAATAATTATTGTTATTGTTATGCCGACACGCCAGTTCTCTTACAGGATAGGTACAGAGCACCGAATGCCCAATATATTATACTCTATCTTTATACAACGGACATGTTTCTTCTGTATTCATTACTCTATTCATAATTCGGAGACTTCAGATTCAAAGAAATTTGTCAAAATCGTAGAATTTGTACAGCATATCCAACTACACCAACAGGAAATAAGTAAGAAAATATGCCCGTGTGTGTACGTGAGACACTTTACTATACGACTATAGAAATAGACAGGAAGGATCATATACACGGATGATAACTACTTAAGTTTTACGATTAAGCAACAGCAATATTTAGATGAACAACCTTTTATTTTATACTGATAATAAATATGCACAAATAGGCTGTATCGAACATAATAATGGGTTTGGTTACCGTTACTTGCCTATTCTCTTAAGCATTTCCAACACCTCGGAAGGCAACCGACGTTACTGTCCTTTTAATACGTAAAACTCAAAAAATTTTATTACTTTCCAGTACGAATCTCGTAGAAAACCATTTCGCCGTTGCATTTAGAAGCCGTTCGTTATTTGCCGCCATTTTAAAGAACGTTTACGTGAGCTAGGGCGAAACGGTTTTCCAAAAAGGGGTTTATTCGTTAAAGCGGTTCCATTTCAAAATAGAAAAACTACGGAAATTGAATTTAGAATGAGGAAAATGTACAAAGTAAACGAATCCGAATAGGCCGACAATAAGAAAACCATCATTAGGTACATACATGGGTGAGAAAGACGGACGAGAATGATGTAAAGGGATTTTGATATAACCCTCTTATGATTGTATCATAGCTATTTCCATTACATGCGTTCAGTGCTACAGTAAACATAGTGACATACATAAAAGTAACCGCATAAGCTTATGATAATATCCATATAAAAATTAAACTGCCTCTAACATAATAAACATATAGAAATTAAACGACCTGTAAGAACATTTTGCTAAGAAACGATATATCATACCTGGAGTAGCGGTGAATATGCCAGCTTATTTCTCCCACACGGGATAGCAAATTTAATACAAACGATCCGTATAGCATCCGTGTCCAAGGGGTTTCGTATATATGTAAGTAGCCTCGTAGAGTTCACCTCTTCCCTTATCTCCCCAAACACTTACAACATGGAACATAAATAACCTATAAGCGGCCGTACGTGCCACTAGCGGGAGATAACACTTCAATTGCCGACGTTCCAACAATAATATTAGTAATTATATAAGTAATATTTTTATGGATGTGTGCTTAACTAGTTGTTCTCCCCTTCTATGCTACGGAGTATATGACATAATTGGAGAATAGTGGAAATAATGTACTCCCCTGGCCAACCTTTTGCAAAAGAATAGGCATGATGTTATGATGCTGTGACAACTAGTTATCCAGTAGCGAACGAAATTCAATAGTTACTAAAAGTCTGATTATTGAGGTTATTTTTTCAAAACGAACAGCAGTGTATATTTCTAGATCTGATTACAAAACCAGCCAACGCCTCCTAGAAATTGCATATGATTTTTCTTCATTGATTTGTGAATGATTAGATGTTGTTTATGCTCGCGATGGTTGTTAATTAGTAAACATTATAATAATAGAATAATAATAATGATCGATCCAGCTGTCATTCCACTGTTGGAACATGAGTCTCCTCTCATATTGAAAGGGTTAAGGTCATAGTCTGCCATACTGGCCAAGAGGGTGTGGCAGACTAGTCAACATTAGCAAATTGTAATTGAGCATGCATTTTTATTCACTTTTCATTGTTTACTCATATTTTACGTTCAAATTGCATTATTATTAATGGAATAACTTATCAATGATATAATAATGTCATATTAATGATATATATGACTATACCTGCTGCTTGTCTGTCGATTTGTTCCTTCATTATTTTAAACTCTCTGAACAGTGTTTAAAAAATTGTAGGAAGCTTTAAGCCAGGGATATAACTGAGACTTATACAAGAGCAAAATAAGGGTTGAAACTTTGTACGGGAATTAAATAATTCCCGTCCCATTCCCTATCCTATTCCCGTACAACTTCGCGTGCAAACTTAGGTAAACTTAAATAAGTTTCAGTGCAAACATGCAAACAAAATAAATAACTAATATTTCTATATATTCACAAACATTCTGCTTAATAATTAAATAAAGGATACTTTTTTATATCTTACCCTTAAATATCAAATCACTTATAAAAAGTATAAACGTTATTATAGAGTCCACTAAGTGTAGTTAGCTTCCATATTTGAGATTTGAAACCCATTAATGTAATTGAACAAAACTTCCCTTTCATCTTCATATTTTATTTAAAATTTAAAAATAGAATGTAAACTAACAAAAGACACCGTTTTTCTTTTACTAGCTCACCGTAAACTATCTAACGTGGTACTAGCAATGCTTTTAAGGGAAAACCGTACGCAGACGTTAGAGATCCGGTCCCGCTAACATTGTCGCGTGACAATATACATTTGACCGATTACGGGTACAGCTGATGGTCGATTTGATCTTGCTTCCTAATTAGTTACTCAGTTATTAAACTGACTGCATTCGCGTTGGTGCAACCCTTGAGAGGTGACCGATGTGGATGAAATCATTTTCAGAAACCTTAGCAGATAGATGCTCTGCATAAGGTCCTGCAAGTGCGTGGACCTAACCCGCAATTCACTAGTATGACAGATTGTCACCTTAACCCTTCAAATTATGGCTGAGTATATTGTTCTAGAATAGACCGATGAAGAAATTAACGAGCAATGTCTTAAAGGACTGGCTTGCTAGTGAAGTGGTTAGTGAAACTGACTGTTGCGCTGGGAGTCGTGGATTCGATTTCCACCCAGAATTAATATTTTTGTGATGAGCACATGGACTTGTTCTGTACTTGGGTGTGAAAATTTGTCTTTAAATATATGTACATTTATATTGTATGTATACATGTATGTAGTTTATCAGCCGTTTGGTGACCCTAACACAAATTAGAATAGATTAGATTAGATGGCCCTGTGTGGAAATATCCCAAGATATTATTATTGTTATTATTAATAGCTAAACAATTGTTCTTTGTTTTCATCTCACATACACGTGCCGCACTGAGTTGGAAAGAAAGAGACACAAACATTAACGTTCAGTTGAGTGCAAACGCTAGCTCATTGTCATTTTGTACATTTGACATTAAAATCACTATCGCCACACAAAGACTGGATATTGATTGTGAGAACAGATGGAGTCTTAAGTTAAAAATCATTTCATAAAATCGCAATTATTATAATACAATGCTTCTTCAGAAAGCCTGCTGTCTCCGCTAGCTTAAATTTATCTAGTAATGTACTTCAATGATATTTTAATTACATATGTATTCAGCCAGTTGTACCAGCACAATATTTTATCTACCCACTATTAACCGTAATTTCCACATAAAATCGACTGCAGTATGAGTACAATTTGCTAGCCTTTGCTTGCCTTTGCTAGCCTCGCTATGCCGTAGTAGTGTTATATCATCAAATGAGCCTAAATTTGAAGGGTTTGCTAGTAGTTGTTCAAGAGTCTCATTATGTCTTCTTGCTTCTACATCAGATTGGCGCGATCTTGCCAAATTTTTTTGTATTACCAGTATTATTAATTCCAGATCAAATAACTTTAAGATTCGTGACGACTTTAATTGATACCTATAGAAGAGGCGAAAAACATTAGTCGTTAGTTTTGCTCGTAGAATTTAGTGTCTGTCAAGCCATAAAAGCGGTGATAGCCTAGTGGTTAAGAATTCGGCCTCTCACACCAGTGGTACTGGGTTCGAATCCATGACGCGCACCTCCTTACAAAAGTGTTTTTTAAGTTCAAACATCACTTGCTCACTATGTGAAGGAAAAAATAAAGGAAAAATATCGTGAGAAGACCTGAACACCTTAGAATTTACATTGAAAAAAAAATTAAGTATATTAAAAAAATCTACAGTGTGTGAAATCTGCCGACCCGCACTTACCCAGCGTGGCAGACTATGCCTTAACCCTTTCAATATGAGAGGAGACTCATATTTCAACAGTGGAATCACGAAAGAGTCGATTATTTATTATTATTATTATAAACCTATATTATATAAAGAAATATGGTTTATAATAATCCGTTATAAACTATTCGGTAAATTAAAACAAAGCCAAAGTTTATTTCAAAACATTTGACGCGAATATTTACAAGAGAAGCTTAAATACAATACAGAAGAAGAATACCGGTATATCACTATGTCAAAAGCAGCCGACATATATACAGTAGAGAAGTAGGTAAGTGTAATTTTGGTTCCGTAATATAACTTAACAAGCATTTATCATACCGCACGAGACTTAGGGGAGGAGAAGAGAAGCGCATTAAGGAACTTGCCACATAAATAAGTTACTTTTAATGGCCCATCGTTGAACGCGTTGAGGAACACTGTATCCATACTCTACTCGGAAATGCATATTATTTTATATTTTTATGACCTCTTCTTGTAGTGGATGTGGTGCGGAGTAGTGGACTGATTCTGGCCGTTGATTCAAAGGTTGCGGGTTTTATTCAGAGTCCTCTTCAATATGTATCCAGTAGAATACGTATATTGCTTGGTAGATTTAAATTGTTCAGCCCATCAACAATTTTTAACAGCGTGGAGTGGAAGTCAAACTTGTTTGAAATATGCTAAAGTCCTTAAACACTTTTCGATAAAATTTAACGACAGTTGTTAACGTACTTTCTAAAGAACGGTTACTGTGTTACTTAGCTCTAAGTGTTTATGATATCACTGCGCTGGCGACACGACAGTTAAAACTCTGTTGCGTTTATGTAAAAATTAAAATTTTTATTTAGAAAAAAAAATATTTTTACTACTACATTGGCTAATACTGCTTTAGGACGATCCACGAATACGATAATATGCCTGATTCAAGAAGGAGTCATGCAGTATATAGTTATTCCGTTCTTCGCCATAAAAAGGATACATGCGCATACTTATGATAGATAGTAAATCTCAATGAGTAACCAACATGATAACCAACATGAAAATTTAACCACTACGTGCAGTTAACGATGTTGGTAGTTAACCACCCTATGTTGACAATTACAACACCATATCCGAATACAATCGCATTAAAAAAGTATTTTTACAGCTATGTTGTATGTAACATTACAGAAAGCTTAAAGCATTAAAAACGTCAACACTCCGTTCGAGACGATGAAGGATATTACCCACTCGTGCCACGTAAAGGGGCGTCAGATAGAGCGTCGGCGATTTCCGCGCCGACGCCCCCCGGCCGATTTACATAAGCCAATATCCGACGGTTCGAATTCGCCGCACATTTGTATGAGAGCAATTGAATATACTCAAATGGGATGTCGTTACGTCAATGTAGCTATTCTTAAGTGATTTTTGAGTGGTACATTGTCGATCACAATCCGTTTCAATTTTTTTATTATTATATCGTCACGCCAGGTTACTTGAGGGTAAGCTGAAAGCTCATATTGCCAAAATGTCTATCTACTCTTATTAAGTTGTGTGCTTCTTCTATATACATCACCGATTTCATACTACTACTAAGTTGTCGTTTTGGTTAAAGTTTATGTTATAAAGTATAGTTTGGCCGCTCGATAGGAAGCAAAGGTGCGCAGTAAAATTTAGCACGCGTGTTTAGAAAAAATCTATTTACCGTTGCTTTGAAAAGTTTAGATTATAAACACGAAAGATATCGTAGATATATGTATATTTCATTATTACAATTGTATTATAGATGTTTTAATACATTTTAAATGTTACTAACTAACAAGCTGTTCCTTAAATGGCGGTCATGCAATTATTGTCGCAGGAAGCTTCCCATGTCTTTACATTATTGAGACCACATTTCTAGCACACCGCATTTGTGCATCCGTCAAAGGACCCATGGATCATATTTGTAAAAGACATCAGCCTAAGCTAAATTGAAAATTATATTATTGCTCCATTTTGCTTGTTAGGACAGATGTTTAATTTTCAATGTAATTGTTGTGCAAACTGGCCTACGTGACAAACACATCTAGGACTATTCTTTAATTAGAGACTCGTGTCCAAAAATCGAACGACAAAAGAATCGACGATGATTAATAATTAAGTTTTGTCAATTATTTGACAGTATAGTACACATATGTCAGAGTATATGTATATGTCACAGTATAATGTATATGTCACAGTATATGTATATGTCACAGTATATGTATAGATATGTCACAGTATATGTATAAGTTACCATATATGTTTTACCTCGCTGTCTTGTATTCTTAATGTTCTTTTTAATATTCGTGGCGAGCAATAAAATATTTTTGTATTGCATTGTGTTATCACGGAGAGCAATTATACTAAAATTGGAAATAGACAAACCAACTCAATATTTCCACCAGCAGTATTGCCACAAAGGAGATTCAGGTACAGTCGGCTCCCGTACCGACGCCCCCAGTGATTTACATAAGCCAATATGCGCCAGATTGAATGCCCCACACATTTGTTATGCACCGAGACTAGTATATATTTGTCCAGCTATCCTGGTATTGTATACAATTTTATGGACATAGAATTTTAAACGATATTCTCAAAGGGATATAGGGATAACAATAGTACATTATTTTATTATAAATATAAGAAGCAAGTGAAATCGACTATATTGGGAATATTTGGCAATCGGTGCTCTCTGATTAACCTACAAGGGTTCTGAAGTGAAGATATAATAATAAGAAAATACAAACCTATATACATATGTAAGTGCGAGAGTACTACTCTCCTCTGCCTACCCCTTTGGGGATCACAGGCGTGATGTTAGGTTTATAAACCTATATATTACAATTTGCATCCGTTTTAAACAAAGATGACAAGAACATTACGAAGTAATGACCTTCAGTTTCACAAAAGACCGAAAGGCTATTTTTTAGCAATGAATATACCTTTTGTTAAAAGTGGTAGTCTTATTAAATATGAAAAATTTTAACATTAAAACAGAATACAATTAGGTTCGGATTTATAATTATCCGGTTAAACCTCATGTACGAATGTAATGCTTAAATTTTTGTATTCCACCTTCGCGTATATCATAAGCCTTTTATGTTTTAGCTTAAAATAAAAATAACTTCAGGTGAGTCGGATCTACGAAAAAAATACATATTCAATTTAATAACGCTAATAAATGAAAAGTATTTTTTCCGACCCTTTTATCGTTCCACTGTTGGACACGTGTCTCCTCTCAGAACGAGAAAAATATTTATTTTAATAGTAATAATAATAAGTAGTAGGTTACATTACATTCATTACATTCAGACACAAAGCAAAATATATGCTTACATAAATATTTCACGTGAATAGGAACGAACCGGACCCCCAGATCTGTACTCACGGCCAATAACTACTAAGCCACCTACCGTACAATCTTACTGACCAGTCAGTATTGACTCATAAAACTTAAGTTAAACCTCTGTCACGTAGAGAAAAGTTAAAGGACCATTGAATTGACTTGATTTCCTTGGTAATGGTCCTAAAAGATTAACTTAAGCCAATACTCGCCATAGTATATGTACCCTCTACATATTTATTAAGCACTGGGATACTATGCGTATCCCGATTTATTGTTTATTTCATGGGCACGCAGATTTCGGAGAAAATAGCCAATATTATATGTGTGTATCGAATTCGAATGTAATTTATGAAATTTTGTATAGAGAACAAAATTAGCATCCAGAAAATATGTTTTGTTCTCACTGACTGATTTATTTGTTCAAGTCTAGAACAACTCTGGTGTCGTAAATCAGAATTGATAATTTTTAAAATCCTGATTTAACTCAATTATGTTTGGAATATTTTTTATTTGCGTATATATTTTGTAAATCGTATTTATTTAGAAAACTAAGACGGAACGCAAAGTGGGGACTTAATGCTTCGTGACATCCTACACTAGTCTACCCTATTTGTATGAAGTCAAAATATTCTTTGAAAAAATTTTTACACGTTAACTCTTTTTCCTTGTTTCAGGTAACTCGCCAGCTCAATGTGTATACGAGGTTCGGTTGAGAGCACCAATTGAATATATGGCATATAGTAATATTTGTAAGTACTGATTGTATAATAAGACGGCAGTTAAATTCTATAACATTGTATAAAATAGACAAATATAATACATATATAATATAAAACGTTATATGAAAATATAATAACATAGAAAATATAAACCTATAATATAATAAAAAATGTACTTCCCCTTAAATCAATTAAAATCGCACCAACAGTATTGTATGTTGACCTATCCCTTGAGTTCCACACTCGTTCCCTAAGCCCTGGGAATTGCAACCCAAACCCCTATAACTTACGCTACATCCCCCATCACACGGGACACATCCCACAGATATGTACCTACATATCAATGAATCCAACGGATGTTTTTAATTAAATTTTTATAATAGTAATTTTCGGATTGTACCTAAATAAATCTACTCCCGAAAATCAATTCATGATTTCTCTTGAGAGTTGATTATTTATTGAAAAGTCCGCGAGCCATCTGCGGCAGCATTAAGACCATCAAATGTTTGAAACTATTTGAAACGTTGAGAAACCTTTCGATAGACGAGATAGGCGGGGTGCGATAGCGTTCATTCTGGGCAACGTCTTTCTATCAATAGTCTGACAAAAGTATTCTTCTCTATCTGTAATATAATAATCATTATAATCAAAATTGACAATATATTCTCATCGTTTTTGGTTAAGTTTTTATTATAATTGCACAGTTAAAAATGTTAACTCCAATTTTTCCTTTTCCGAAAGTCAACATTTTTTAAATTTCATTATCAAGCCTTTTATTTTTCCACTACTACACACATGACTCCTTTTAGAACGAGAAGGGCTAAGGCCAAAGTCTGACTACGATAGTTGAGGACCTATAAAGAGACTGCACCCTTAATGAATTATATGAGAAATTCTAAGATGTGAAAGTTACCTTACGATTTTTTGTTTCACCGTTATAGCAAGTGATAATAATATTTTAAACGCTTTAATTCTGTAAGAGGTGCGTACCTGGATTAAGCCCAGGTCCGCTGAATTGGTAGAGCGGAATCCAAAACCAGTAGGCTATCAGAGATACATCTCAATATTTGAAAATCCAACAAATTTAATTTTCTTAATAATATTTACGTCGTTGTTAAAACATAAACTACCCTCGCATTGTCGGCACACCGGGGGTAACAGCAGCTCGAACCCCTATAACTCAGGGTTACATCCCCCTTCGGACGGTTTACACGTTTATTCATACGCGCAAAGCTTAATAAAAAAACAGATTCGAATTTGTTGTTATGATGTGTTTTAATTTTTTTTAGAGGGCACATAACATGAATACTCTCTAAAAACACTTTTTTGGGTTTGTCAGATACGAGTAATATCATAATGTAAAGGACAGTTACGATGTGACATAATATGACGTTTTAATGCATTGTGATATGAAGGTTTCAAGAAGTGCAAACCTTCTAAACCAAGAAATATGTTTTACATGAAATATTTGCTTTGTTTTGTTCCCCATTTCTTACCTATGTAACCACAATGTGTCACAGTCACAATTAGACAATAATTTTACTTAATACTTTTTTTTAATACAACAATATCACTATATAAAGAAATCACCGTGTCGCAGTCACGTGGACGGGGAACCCCAAAATATTGGCGGCATTACCTCGTTGTCTAGATAAGCTTATTTGTTGGTTGAGGTAAGCCCCTGCCATTGAATCTACGGGACCATTTTGAAATGAGCGAGATAGACATATACATGTGATAGGAGTGAGAAAAGGAGAGAAAATGCTTTATAGTCACAGATTACATTGTGCAGTATTTATTAGATATTCGTATTTATATTACGTTAAATTCCTTAAAGTTTCATGGCACCATAATGGGATGTAAACGTTACTGGTGAAACGTGGGTATGTACTACACTCATCTGCGTACCTCTTCGGGGGTTACAGCGCGATATTGCGTTCTTTAAGACTTAATTGCGCTGAAATTAACATATATATTAACAGTAGAAAAACAAAGTATGTAGGCTTATTTGATCATGTGGTTAGTTTGTCCAGTTCTATGTGGTAAGATCAAGAATAAAATATAAAATAGCAACGAAGATATGATAGGTATATTGATATTTTTTTTTTATATTACGCTCAGTGCCACCGGTGGTCATATTTTAACACGAATGTATTGTTCTATCCATAAAAAAAAAATTGTTAACCCAAATTCCATACCGCATGTCCCTGGAGTCACATTGCAGTCCTGACCTCCATATGTTATAGTAACATCCTTTATCGAGCCCGTACAACCCCGACCCGGCTGCAGAGGGTTGGGATAATGAACAAATGATTTTTAACCCGCCGTGAACCAATGTATGTTCACATGTACTTTTGAGTTTTAAACATTCAAGTGCCATATTATATGAGTATATGGACTAGAAAACTGATTTTATCGTTAGAAAAAATTGCACATGTTTCTCTGATTAAATTTAGTATATTTATTGAGAGGAAATTATTTAGTAAGAGATTAATTATTTATTTATTGTTTAACGTCTTAAGCTATTGTATTTGGAAATACGTAATGCCTAAGAGCATTGTCGGGCAACTCCAAGATACAATTTCTGCATACTCGTATTATACAGTTCAAAGACGGATTTCTGTATAACCTGATAAGTTATGACAGCCTAAGTTACCAGTAAGCGAATAACATCTTTGTTTCAATAGAATAAAGCGTGATTTAGTTTAAAGAGGTTATGTAAAGAACGTATCTCTATTTCTTAACAATTCCCATTCTCTGTTCACGTACGCGCGTCTCGGCTCTAGATAGAGCGTTAACAGAGTAAGTTTATATTACGAGGATACTATACTTCAATATGGACTTGCTCAGGTACGTGTTACTGGGGTTCTCTTTAGAATAATAAGGGATCAGAAGGTCGTAGGTCATCGGAACTGACTCTTCTAGGTCTGAATCGCGGGTACGATGTGAGAAGTTAGCGAGATCACGCAATGTCATTTGTCAGCGGCCAGTGCCATTGTTCCGAATTTTGAAGATGGTCCTCATAGTGGAACAAGCACAATGAAATCGACCTACAAAATACGTAATCCAATATTGTTGGGTAAGAAAAATCACTCGCAGTACCCCCGACACCTCGAAACGTTTAAGTTCAGACAAGCAATATAACTTAAACCATAACTTATTTAAAAATGAAAGCGCTTTCAACACTCGTATACGCTGAAAGAGTTTCGAAAGAAAAGTAATAAGAAACAGTGAAAAGAAAGGTAAAGTGAGTTAATTTGTGAGTATGACTCGGTTCATTTCTTTCAAAAGGAGAGTTTTAGCGGAACTTTTAATTGACGTTTTTATTGCGGGCATTAATTAAGCGGCTGGCGAGTCAACTCGTTAAACGTGAAGCGCTGTAGCGCTTGAGCGATAGTCGTATTGCGCTACGTGCTTAGTGCTACAACGCAGCTCATTCCGTCCTTGGAGGGATGACCGCTCGTATGAAAACGTCAGAACGGTTTTCGTAGTTAGAAACAGCGTACCGTCCATATAGTCTCATTGCGTAACAAAAACACTAAAATACCTCGCGGCTGTAAAAACTTTTAACAAATTAGATAACCATCATCGTAGTTCTAACAAAACATGTTTAGCTGTATTATTAAATAAAAATGTTCAAGTGCTCATAGCCAAAGAACATCCTTCAAGGTTTAAGAGTTTACTTAAACCAGAATTGAGTTAAAATAATTAAGTTTTTTTTAATATACATACATACATACTATCTAACATACATGCCCTGCCTGTCTATTCCTAAGAGCTACTTAACTATATATTATTTACAATTGTAATGGTTATTATTATTTCACGCCTGTAATGGTTATTATTTCGCTCTGTAACGGTTATTATTTCACGCCTGTAATGGTTATAACATCAAGCCTCTAATTATTATTATTATTTCACCCGTGCGATACTTATGATCACATTTAAATAGGAATCCAAAAAGGTAGGAACAATATGGTATTGTGATATTATTCTCCACCCCGATTATGCCTACCATTTAAGTAATTGTACCTCTGCAGGTACTTAAAGTAAAGCCTTTCAATTTGTATATAATATTACAAAAGGTTCCAAAGTTTTCTAATCGAGATCGTACGGTCATAGAATTAATAAGGTGTAGAACTGACATGTCTTATAACAATTCGTTGAATTTGTATGAAATTACTTTCATTAACCAGAACTCTGCAATGCTTATATTCAGTGGCTAATAAACGGTACATTAGTCAGCATTTAACGACTTCTATTTATTTTAGCTATTTATTCTATCTATTTATTCTAGCTAGCATATTATATGAAAGTGCACTTATTTACATCTAACATTAAAATCCCCTGCATGATGTCAAATTTTGAAGCTACTAACTTACTAATCAGACATACGGTTCCAAATGATTAACGACAAAATTAAAAATAAAGGTTCTCAAGAAACAAAACGTATCGAGCATAGAGCTGAAATTGAATAGAGTTAGAATAACAAAGATTTGCAAAGGTCAAACGGAACTAATAAACTCGACTCTACGTTCCTAGAATCACTTGGTCAATGACCTATATACCTGAAAGAGTAATCCGGGGCTTACGAGAAAAAAATTAACAATATTAATAGTATTAATAATAATAACAAGATCGAAAACAATAAAGGAAAGACGCTAATTTTTACTCCATGAACGCTACGAGTACATACACAAGGGTAAATTTGGCATAACGTAAATTAAATAATTTCCGAAAGTGGCTCGCAGCGGTTGGATTCGATGGCCTGAAGATCGAGCTCAGTGGGATGCTATTGGACAGCCCTATGTCCAGCAGCAGATGGTATTAGGATAATGGCGATGGTAATGATGATGAAATAATTTTGAATTTTGATAGAGCCACTTCTATTTTGCCCCAAGTCTGTGGCGCTCAAAACTGTCAAGGATTTCTATTCGGGGGTTAGTTGAGACCGACAACAATTTGGTTAATTGAAAGCACTCATCTACGCCGCTCTTATCTGGAATGAGAACAGTATTGGACTGTCGGCCGGTCGTGCCGAAATATTCACATCTCTATAGGTACAGCATAGTCCGGTGCTGCAGTAGCTTGTCAACTTAATTGTGGCTGTTAATGGAAAATAATGGTATCGGGAGAGGTGGTAGGAAAAGAATTATTGTTTACAAAATCCAATGATTGGCATCTTTAACGTATTTCATATATCACATGATATGTACTCATATGTGTATAACCCTACGTGGTGATTTACTTTAAGTGTTAATTTACTAATTTAACAAAATTTATAAAAAATTACTTATCTTATAAAATTATCGGAATAAAAAAGTGACAAAAATTTTGTTACTATACAAAATCCTTCAATGGTTGATTGATGAAGACTGTCACAAGGCATTAACTTTGCTCTTTCTTATACCTGTTTATTGGTGTACAAGAAAGGATAAATAAAGTGACTGCTTTGTTAAGTGATTGCAAGCGCGACTGCTAAGCCAGGAGTCCTGGGCTCATATCCCGGATCGGGTGCCATTGTATTTTCTAATTTACAATTTCTAGTAGTGACTCGGACTCTGGAATTGTGCCCGGTGTTGGCAACACGCTCACCACTTATTCCATGGTACATAAACGTATCTGGTGAAACGTGGGAGTATACTACACTCCTGTGTCTACCCCTTCAGGGATAACAGGCGTGATGTTACGTTTTTACAATACAATCATATAATAATACTTAATAATATCCATACATAGAGAACGAACTATTGTTAATTCTCCTACAATGTGGACGTGAAATAGTCCCGGATCATGTGGTGCTTGCTTTATATATCATTA
The DNA here is from genome assembly GCA_018244795.1 of Parelbella ahira ahira. Lineage (NCBI taxonomy): Eukaryota > Metazoa > Arthropoda > Insecta > Lepidoptera > Hesperiidae > Parelbella > Parelbella ahira. The sequence goes on from DWME01000969.1 coordinate 26,623, forward strand.
GAAGCCCTATTCAAGTGTTCTTTAATATGGGTCGTCATCATCATCATCAGCCTTCCGATGTCCATTGCTGGTCATAGGCCTCTCATAATCGGCGCGCCTCCTTCCGGTCCTAATATGGATAAAATAAATATGGGTATATAATAAATACGGGTATATAACATGGGTACATGTGGCATAAATATGGGCAGTGTAACAATATTATTACTCAATGGACCATCGCCTAGTCGGCAATAAGACCGCCTTTTCTAGGACGTGGTTACAGCTATTATGATCCTACAGTTGTATTCGAAATGGGTTAAAGGCGTCCAAAGGTGGTAGCGACCACTCACGAATGTCGCCTGCTATTTGGTCCTCCATTTATCAGTTACTATAAAATAAGCTCTGTCTGATCTGAGAGCAGTTCGCCCTATGTAAACAGTTTTGGATATAATATTTTTTTGTAAAACAGTTTCTTTCTTTCGGTTCGCTTAACATAATAACGAATGGAATACTTTCCTTGTGGCTTCTTGCCGCAGCTGTCATATGAAAGCTTTCGCGTAATGATAGGCACCGAACCGTGAAATACCGATTTTAAAGCCACAAAAACCGAATGAATTGGGGAACGGAAATTTCTCAACGGTCCAGCGGAGGTGTTATAAATCATTTTATACAGGTAACTGGAAGCGTTTATTTTAAAAATAGTTCGAATAATCAAAGATTAATAAATGAAATTGTAATAAATGGAAATTTTATAAATGAAAATTCATTAATTGGAAACTAAGTTTATCTAAAATGAAGCGAAATTATGTCTAGTTTTTATGTCTCAGTTTTAGCGAAATTATGTCTAGTTGAAGACGATAGTGCTTCCATCTAGGCGTTAATGGTGTGGTGGTTTCAACGAGGCAACTGAGCTGTCATTCGTTGAGTAAAATTATTGTACCGCTACCCCACAATAAAGAACTCAAAGAACATAATATTATGCTGATTCTATACATACCAAGCAATATAGGATGACGTATTCATTTACCTCTATATTGTCGTAATGTTAAGTTTTTTTTATTTATTCTTTTATTTGTTTGTACTTTTTACACCAGCATCATCAACGCTTGTATAGCTACGTTGCAGCACAGAAATCTCTCATAATGAAAGGGTGAAGGCCACACGCATCATAAGATTTATTATGCCAAGGTGGCTTTAAAGGCGCTTTTATCACATCTTATTTAAGAGCCCTACGTAACAACGCTCTGGGGACGTCTCCGAATGAAGATTATTTCACGTTTTATACGTGTTCCGTAAAAATGTCAACCTTTTAAAGATTGATGCAAGGGATTAAGCCTTGGGTGAAGCCCTGGGATAAAGAAATGCAGCCAACAGTACCCAATCTATAAATCTGTCATTA
>DWME01000970.1:0-27995 GCA_018244795.1 Parelbella ahira ahira
GCGGCTAGTGCGCGACGCTCTCCCACGCGGCACAACTGTGATTAATTATAATTCGAATTTTATTCAAAGTGAACAGCGGACAAACTACGATACCAATCAATAAACGGTTCCATACCGACGACGGTGCCCGACATGATACCACAATTTACTGTTGTCGATAGCGCGTATGAAGACGTCAAAGCCGTTGGAACGCGCTCAGATAGAAAGCACCAGAACAATAGTAGCAACATTTTCATTGTGATACGAATCCCATGTAACAATAGTATAAAGCAGACGTGATTCAATCTGAACCGACGACTGTGCATTTGCGCTCTTTTAATTGACCATTTCGACATTGAGAATAGAAATGTCACTTTGTAATACAAAATGATGTAGTGTTTAAGACGAAAACGAATGAACACAACAAAACACAATGGAACCCAACATTACAACATACGAACACGAAGTGATGTCAAACATTGTGAGATACTAAATTGCGCAACAGGATTATTATTCAATAAACACATTTGTATACACAAAAAGTTGTATGTTTTGATCATTAGTATCCGGTATTAGGGCCCTCCAAGTACCGGCTCACACTGCGTGAGAAATAGATGCTCATTTGACAATATCGCCGCTAGGAGTTCGGTCCACATCCTCGCTCGGTGAATTCAAATTACTATATGAGGACCTCATTATCCTACCAGACATGTTTTTATAGTAAAATGTTGTCTTCAAGCTCTATTATAATCAAGCATTGCAAGATTTTAATAAAGGTAGTAATTACGCAAATTAATAAAATTAATTAATAAATCAGATACCAGCGTATATGTATGTAAGTGATGAACTTTGAAGGACGTCATATTTCTAACGATTGATGTATTTGGCAAACAGTAGTCTCTACCTAACCTGTAAGGGATCTAACCTTAGAATATGATAATAATTATTAATTGCCCAATAAGCAAAAACAAATAGAATTGACACTATTAATTGCCATCAATAACTATAACATTAATTTAACAGTCCTAATTATATTTCAATTTTCACACAGAGATTTAAACCCTTAAATACTTGTATTCTCGACGTCAATAGATGCAACTCAAAAGAAATTTTCACATCCCAGCCTCCAAGATACAAGTACAATGTCGTCGACGTAGCATGGGATAAAGGCTGCGCTGGTACACGATTCCCGCGCGTGTGACAGTAATCACGTCCTTATAACCGCATAAATCATACAGACGAGCACACAAGCGCCACAAAGATAGAGGCGACACGCATCCCCGTCTCGGATAATAAATAACGGCCAGTTCTCTCTTTCAAAGAGAGGCCGAGGAGCAATAAGTCGTACGGGTCAGAGGTGAGGTGAATAAAAAACGGCCGACAATTAAATAGCGTTCTTGAAGGTTAATGAGCACAATAAATATGTTGTCGGCACCGCAGCTGCGGACAAACAAATGCATAGCCCGTCACACCTGAGGAGGGTACGCGTGGTCGCGGAGAGGCAGCCTGTCTGGCAAGTCTATTGTCAGGACGGACCTCGCTTCCATTTGTCGAACCGTGACATTTATTTTGGTCATAGTCAGCACCGCGACATTAATTTTAGTCATCGGTATTACAATGTTTGTATTAGATTTTGGAAGGATTTTTAATTAGTGGCAAATACTTTAGTAGTCGTCTACCTTGTGACGTCTGTTTTATAAAAAAAAGCATGCTATTAAAAAGAACTGAATCATAAATATATATTCTTGGTTCTTTGTTTATGGAAATTGTTACAATATTAATAACTATTATTCCTTACATAATACTATTAATAAACTGATAATATAAGAATGCTTTGCAATTTGTTAATAATTAAAGTAAACAGGTGACTGTACAAATTATTGCGCACTCAACAAATACTCTTAATGTACCTCAAATAATTTTTAAGCAGAAATGAAAAACTCGTCTTCAGTATTTTCTAAAATAACATGACGTTGGATAAAAGGTGTTCTAACAAAATCGAAATTACATTTACATTACTGTTGACTAGCGATGAAAAATCTAGCGTCATCATTTAATCCTTGCAGAACTGGTGGTAAAGGTCATAAGAGCGTAACTGTATTACTAGACGGCGAACTTCTTTTCCTATATTTAAGAAAAGTTAAAGGAACCCATAAAGTAGGAATAATGCATTTTAAGTAATGTCTATTAAGTTTTTGTATTGAATTAACTACAAATTAACATCGAAGCATCGCCAAAACACACAACACATTCCGCCGGCGCTTTGCGTACGCCCTAACAACTTTCACGGCGATTACACGCGACTGCACCAGACACAAGCGTACCTGCGTTTGATTTATAACAACGAGGGGACAGGGAAGCCGCGGGTGTGAATTCATTCGGCAAATTTTAACATCCCCAGCGCTCTGGTGACCAACTAGTACGATCCCCGGTACACTTAATAGCTTCTTATTTTTATAGCCTTGACCATATGAGGAAGATTTCACGTAATACTGGTCGAGTTAAGGAATCACAGCGGGAAGCGATCAGAGCTGGCGCCTCAGGTCGGCCGATGTGAAGTACCTTCGTGAGCTCTGCCTATTATCCGCCGCGACCTTTACGCGCCTTTTTTTGCTGTACCCATTATTATAGATCGTACGTGACCACACTGTTTAAGTAATGCCGCAGATGGCTCAATATAAATTTCTGAATACATAATCGATATATTTTGAGAGCTCCCATAACTTTGTCTTTTATTTATACGACTTATCTTCAGAATTGTGATTACTCAATGTAGACAAACAGATGAAAATGAAAAACCTGGTTTGCGTAGCCTTAATCGTTAATCAAAGTGGGCGCCAATTTCTGTCAATACGAGCGGTTTGTCATATAAAAGTAATTAAAAAAACTGCAAAACCTTTTTTTTTCATAACGAGTACCAGTTAAAATTTGGAGTATTTGTTCAAATGATTGCAGACATAAAATGTATACCGTTCGCCTGGGAAAGCGAAACAATTATTACGACAACAGTTTCTGTTTCAGCCTAACTCTGTACGCTTAAATTAGGTCTGCAAACCGACAATTGTTTACGATGGTAGACCTCTACATTTTGGATGTTTTTTAAACCTATTTTGGGGAGCAAACGAAAGAAAATTATATACAAGGAAAATAATTCTTTTAATTTCTTTTTAATATAATGTGCATCTGGAGCGGCTTTCCATATTTTCGTTTGGGTCGTATTTTATATCTATAGATATACGAGATACAAGTTGCATTACATGTTTGAGAGCAAACGAGTTTTTAATAATAATGAGGAAGTCTGCACTGATAATTTAATTAACATGCGCATTGCGGCGACCGTCTTTAAATACAGGAAAAAATGCATTACCACGGCCATCATTACATCTTTGTTGTGTTTCACGAAGTTCAGCTAAACACGTAGTGTGAATTAGGTAAGGCCTTTGGACGCTTAAAGGTTTATGGGCACCGTGTAACTAGTATTCCTTTGACGTTAAAGAACATTATTGCTTCCATCTGCAGTAAAACTATATTGTCGAACACACAAAATCAACAGGGACGTATTAACACTGTCCGGATGGTAGACGGCCGTGGGTGTTCTTAACCAGTCCCATTTTTGTGTTAGCGTGAAAGTTTAAAGACAGCGATCGACCAAATAATTTATATAGCTCATAGCACATTAATAACTATGCGAACAATGACGACATAGAGTAAAATACAATGCTAAACGATCTTTTATATAGCCACTTATAGATGTTCCAAAAACTATCCATATCCTTATCAAATCTACGGCATGTACACATTAATTTATTAACAATAAATACCTAGCCAAAGTAATTTTTATGAATAAAGAACAGTCAAGAAAAAAGGTGAAAAATAGATATCAACAATAACATAATATAACATTCAATAACAGTATTACAACCCTCATGATTATAAAACAAGAAACAAAATTAAGGACGCATGTCACAAATAGAATTCATTAGGCAAATTAATAAAACCTTGAACACTGATACAATGAGAAAGCCACATGAGCATAATTCAATAGGTACATTCTTAGCTACGCACGCATATATTAATAGCCACATGTTTAAAACAAGGTAGTTCTTCGCAACCTACTTTTCGCACCTACGAGAGCCAACTGCGACGAGTGGGAAACAACTTGAGTGTTACCAGTGTTTACATATTTGGCTCCCACGGTCACGTCCGCTACATCACCGCAGTCACAGTTGCCACATCCAGCTCGAGAAATGAAGCGAAAACAATCAACCATAACAACAGAACATTAATAGAAACACAATGACTGTACGGAAAACTATTAACTAAACTTTCAATTATTTTACTTTTAAGAATAACACCACGCCTGATCCCTGAAAAGACAAGCAGAGGAAAGTAGCACACCTCCATGTTTCACCAGTTAGGGTTTGCGGCCCACTATAGAATAGGGAATGAGCCTATTACCATGCACCGGGCGCAAATCCACTGAATGATTTCATTTAACAGTCATTAAATCAATGGGATTATAGATGTCTGAAACGTAATAACAAATATTTGTAAGAGGACAAGACTCTAAAACATATATCATTTAATACAATATCTCACCATACTGAAATAGATTAACTAATCATTAATAAAAACCAAAAAACCACAAAGCAACAAACACGAAACACACGCGAGTGCCGAGTTGCACTTAAATACAAGCACACCGGTGGCTGGGCCGAGACGCCGCCCTGTGTCTTAGAAGACTTGAGCAAACAATACGAAGATACTGGACAAACAAATGTAAATGACCGAAATGTGAGCGTCATGTTTGGCATTCCCATAAAGCAACGTTAACACGTCATTAGAGGTAATGATGGCGTGATTACAGAGCCGGAGCAAGCTGAGCGATGGTCAGATGATTGCCTCCCTTACTGTGTGGTCTCGTGCGCCTGTATAAACAAACAAGAAACCTTCAATAGGACACGTGGCCAGAGATATCATTTAGGAAACTGTAACCTCTTTACACTTGTTCGAATCTATCGACGTTGTACGAGCCAGGTGAAAGTTTTTTAAAATGTTACAATGTATTAATTAAAACTACGGAGAATATGTTTAATATTATGGAACTTGTGATATAATGTATGCGTTAGCTCGGCTAACAGGTTTATGAGACAGGAATCATTGAACGCATTTTTACATTCTCCAAAAGAAATGTTCTTTGCAATACATTTACTAGATTTTATGCGATAGCCAATAAAAACAATTGTTACTAATAAAAGCATAGTATATTTAGTTACCATTAAATACCGTTTTGGCTATTACTGTAAAAACCACTACCGATAAAGCCCATTCATAAATTTTGGTATCTAATAGTTTATGTAAAAAAAAGTCCTTACACCCATTCAGTAAATCATTGACAAGGAACAAATTCCGTAGACCGCGACGGCTGAAGATGATATCAGATCTGGCTTTATTTATCGCCGGTGTATCATCCGATCTGCGTTATTGATACGAGCTGGAGCTCAGACTATGATTGGGTACCACTTCCAACATCAATGATTTCGATCGACTTTAAAGGCAAACAATTTGTATGTGTTACAGTGCTTCTGTGTGGTTTTGTAGGTTGTATAAATTATAAGTAAGTTTACTGGTTTTTTTAAACAAAGACATTCGGTTCTTAGTTTTTTCTGCCTACCTGGTAAGGCGCCTGGCGGTATAATACCATAATAATACAAACATGCATGTCTCTTAATATTTAATGCATATATAATCATATCTCGGCTATTCCTGACAGAATAAAAAGGCATAAGGACGGTATATAGATGAAAGTAACAAAGCAATAAACGAAAACTCGAATACTAAATGTTACAGAAGCAAATTGTATAATATTACCGTTTTACTTGCATACGTAATAAACAAAAGCTCGCCTTTACTCCACGCAATGAAAACCGTAACGAATGAAAGTAACAATCAAGCCGAAATCACACTAAGTACTAACGAACGGTCCTCAACGACTCCCTGGTGGTCCAACAACGCACTGGGCTCGTAACAATATCATGCAGCAGAGTAGGTACCCCGCCACTGGGTCTTACGTACATTGTTGAGTGGTGCCAATAATTCGTGTGTTACGGACCAAAGCACACATTACTATTTCATTGTTGATGAAAATCTGTACCTACGATTAGTGGAATATCAGTTTCAGACACAGTGTTTGTGACTGAAAGTAATGCTCTATCTAATGAATGTTAAAAGTCATCTTTTAAAATACATTCCACGCCAGGGCACGGTGTACTAAATCAATAATTTTCATGGAGTGAAGAAATTATAAAGATTTAAAGACTTTCCTGTTTTCCAATTATCTGCTCTTGGTTATTGGACCTACAGTGACCGAGAATAGCAAATTAGGATTACGTAGATAATTTTGAAAGAAGGACAATGAGGAATAAATAACTTAACTTCGAACAAGATTTGCAGTTTCAAATCAAGGTTCCAAAACGGCGATTGTAACAGTGCAGAGTGTGCGCTAGACACAATTAGTTTTGAAGAAGTAAAATGAGGAATTACGAGCCGTAACTTCAAACTAAAGAATCGTAATTTGTAATTAGATTTCCAAAACGGCGATCACAGAAGTGTAGAGTACGCGATAGGTACAATTCGTTTTGAAAGAAGTAAGATGACGAATGACGAGTCTTAACTTCAAATTGAAGAATCTCAATTTGGAATCGCTTCGCGAAGTTTTCAGTACGACAACCGCAAAAGTGCAGAGTGTGCGCTGGGCACAATCCGTTAGCGCGTGCAACCAACAGCCATAACTGATTGAGCGGCGTATAAACCGCGCCACCCACACGCGCCCGTCATTCGCATTGTGCTAGCTATATCGTCTTCAACTGAGAGTCATATCTCCGAATTCCACTTGTACGATTATACGAGCCGTGTGTCGCCACGGACGCATTTACAGTACACAATTACATTAGTCAGTCGAGTATCAGGACTAGTTTATGTAATACAAACACATTGTCATGAAACTATTTTGTTCAATATTGTAATAATATTGTTTTTTGCCAACCCGTACTTGGCCAGGGTGACAAAATATGACCTTTAATCCTTTTCATTCTGGGAGGAGATCCGTGTGAAACAGTGGAACGTTATAAAAGTTGATGATGACAATGGATAGCCAATTTGGCTACGTGAGGTAACGCAGACTTAATGACTTCAATATATTAAGTGACAAACAGTAAAATTTCGAAACAATCAATTTAAACCCCACACGTAGGTGACGCGCGTAATTGCATGATCAAATAAATCAAACATAAAATTGTGTCAATAATAGACAACATGCGTAGACCTGCCTCCGTAATTCTCTCGTTACGCTCAATAAATTTTAATAACACTAATTGGATGACAATAGAAAGTTCAAACATACACATAATACTAGTTTAAAGCCCATAACAGTAACAATGATAATAAGAACACATTTAAACGATACGTAGAAGAAAGTTACGAACTACGAGTACAAATGGAAAACAGAGGAAATTGTAGGAGAATAAAAAGTAAGTATGCAATGTAGAAAGAGAACAGAAAGGACGGTTCGAATACAATTTTCCGGTGCACTAGACAATACCAGAATGAAATTCGCAGTGCTACAAATTGCAAATTGGCAATCGACTGCATTTAATTAACAAGCGTGCAGCCAGCGCAGCGTTGTCACTGTCGGGCCTAACCGATGTATCAACCGTGCCACCGCCGACGCAGGCGCCATATCGATAATCTCACCAATTTATTGTCCGTCCTAATCATCATATATTAATTCCCGAAAGGCGGTTAAAGTCAAAAGCTACTTAACGTTAAGTAATCATAATCTCGAGAAAAAATTAAACTCACCACAAAAATGAGCTCATCAGTAACAATAATACAGTCAGACGAAGGGGCGTTACCATTGTGACTATCATATCGTCAAATCGACGCTGACATCACCATAATAATTCCATTATACAACGAAAATATAAAAAAAACCCCAGAAAGACTCAAAACGATGACAACAACACAACAACCGCATGTACATATAGGCGGAACGTGTTTGACGCAATCGCAGTACGAGACCGGGTACGGGTAAGACGAAATGATGTTTATACAAAGCATTATCACATCAATAATATACACAGATCAAAAAGACAAAGCGATCCTAAAAGCTATTATCAAAACAAACATATTGTAAACGGGCGAATATAATGTATATACACCTCGCCCACTCGTTAACGGAAACGCAATCGATACAATGCTAATCTATTCCACATTATGATGGATTTTAGCACATTGACTCTAATCGCCAATTATCACGAGGCATGAGAAAAAATATATTCGAGACGTTTCGGTATAACTTCCGGAAGCAATTAACATCTGACCAATTTTCTTGCGGTTTTGGTTAGAACAAAGAAAATGTTTTAAACTCAATATTTGCAAAATAAGTTACTCAACTGAATTTATTCAACAAAAAACTGTGATATATGTCGCGTAATTACTGAACTCTAACTGACTCTAAAATTCCCATTCCTACAGACCTGTTTGAGGTCGATGGCAGTTCTCCATGGACAGTAGCAATCACTTGGGACTGCTATCAGCACATTTGATACTGGGACTGCTATCAGCACATTTGATACTGGGACTGCTATCAGCACATGTGATACTCTCTGCACTTTACGAAAATAAAATACCACTCAGAACATGGCTCTCTCTATTTATTTAAGTTTGGGAAACGGCGTAAAATTTCTAAGCTATTTGAAATTCAATAAAACTTTTTTTGAGTAACGAGGTCTCAACATGCCCTAGTTCTTCTTCAACATAAAAAATGTGAATGGTGCCCATGAATCCATATAACTAATTCGTAGCAAAATTAAGGAAACTTCTTTACAACCTAAGGAATATTCAACACGTAATATGTTAACTATTCCAATTCGTTCTTCGTGTGATCGAGTTGGGACTAGTTTTTAGTTTAGATTTTTACGAGCATGTAACATTATATCATTACACGCCGATAAACGATAAGTGCAACGTATTGGAGCTTTCGCTGTTGTCGGCCCAATAAACTGGGCGTACGATATCAGAGGACATTACTTGCTACCCAGTGTTCCCAAGCATGTCATGCCGTTTTATGACTTTTTTATTCCGCCTCGTAGCCGTAGAAACGCAACACCACTCCCGATTCAAATTTCCGTGTCGATACTGAAATGTCGCTCTATAAACTGTCCAAATGAATCGCTTTTGAATTAATCTTAAACTAATAAAAAGATGTATTAGAAATTTTAACAATAGGAATATATTTTAGAAATATGTTTCATAATCTATATCTTCAACAAGGATTATGACATGAAGATATAATTATAAAACTAACAATGAAATGTAACAAAAACATTTTTCTACTAAACTGTGAATATTATATCGCTGTTGCTAACCATAAATTAAAGATTAGTGACGATTTCTTTAATTTTGTTGAAAAGATTTCTCTATAAGTACGCATTTAATATCCTGGTGCGATTTATGACGGCTTAAAAGTTCTATAGTTAATCTACCCATATTATTTCAAAACACACCCAAAGGACCACACAAAATCGATGGAAAGGGTTAAGTTGTCGACACATATTGCATTTCCCACACGGAGGATACTTCGGATGTATCGAAACGTAACATTAAAGTATCATTTCTATTACTGCTATACTTATACTCCGTCGAAAGTTCTCGAAGAATTTATTTTAAGTGTTTCTCGACCGATCAATAATTGAGAACTCTCGTAAAATACTCACTGCGACTATTTACAAATGATAAACGAAGGCAATTTCGAGTACCTACGTGGCAGTAATTTAGGTTTCAAACGAGACAAAACGAATAAGACAACTAATAGGTACGGCGCGTGGTTTATAACTTTATAAGGGATCGTCGTCTGAGTGTATAATGAAAACTTGCAATCGAAGTCATGACTCCAATTGTAAGTGGCTGACCGTAACGAGGAGGTGACATCGTGCAATCATACACTGTGAAAGAAAATATTGTTATTGTCGACTATCAAACATATACCACTGATTGACACGAGAGCGTAACGAGTCTGATGTGGCGTCTGTGAGATCACTTTAGCTGATTAAAGTCAAAATATAAGACAAAAAATATTTACGAAGCTTATTATTGTCGTGGGACTAAAATAATGAGACATGTTTGCTAATTAACAAAACGGATATATTACGAACAAATGTCAAACTTACAACTTGACAGAAACTCTTCACTAATATTTCTATGACAGTAACAATTCTAGAAACAAAACAAAGTGAAAAAACAATCTCCCAAACCAACATCAATTCCCTTGTCTTTCGTAATGCTAAGATAACGATTTGATTTTTGTTTAGAATAAAGAAACAACTATAAGTATCAAATTACCACTACCGATTGCCATTACGGTAATATCCACACATAACTCAAAATAAACAAAGTATCAAAATTTATGAGTGGTTAACGTTGAATAAAGAAGCTGAATCAAAGCGCCACGGACCTCGAGTAAAAGGATAATTCTTTGAAAAAAATTCAAAAGATGGAGAGATAAAAAGGTAAACTATTCACGATGCACAATATGTGGCACCCGCTGTTTTATCAAAAACAGGATTAGTCGTTTGAAGTCGGGACCGTTGCTTTCAAATGGAACAAATATTTTGACACGCGGCTGAGCAAATAGAAGCCAGATGTATAATGGATTAAGGTCATCACTCTGCGCAATTACACTATTATCTTTATCCACTTATCTTAAAGGATAAAGAGAGTTTATTTTAACATGTATGTACTAAAGTTAGAGACCGCCTAACATCAACGTCTCTATTAAACAGTACAAACAAAAATCTCAACACAGACATTACTCGCTGGCGTGATATTCTTCATATCAAATTTTGTAAAACAAACAAAGGAATTTTACAATCACATAAAAGCGTTACTGATGATTTAAGTTATCTTCTACAAGTAGTACAAAACATCAACCTTTTTACAACTACATTACATTTACAAAGGCAAACTTGTATACGAGTAGCAATTAACGTCAAGAATTGTAATAAACAGAATTTCTAGGAGCCGCTACCGAAATTGCCTATAAACAAAGACAAATAGAAAGTTAATACCATCAAAAAGTATCACAATGGGAACCTGATTATGGTAATACGCAAACTATTCTATTAGTATCTGCACGTTGAACACGAGAATGCTTTACGACTGAGTACTTCACGTTAATGAGAAATATGTCGTGTCTACGTATCACTAGAACATTTTCACTACAATCATGTACTTAAGTGTGAGCAGATTCCGCAGATTTAATAAAGCCCTAGAATCTTGTGGCACGACAACTATCTTCGTATTAAGCTGAGGCAGCCAAGCGCTCCACATAGTCAACTGTACGAAACCCACAATCCAACCTCAATTCATCGGATGCCATGTATTGTAATGCCTAGGACGTGCTCGGTAGCTCTATTCTTAATACGACAATCGAACTAGCGTGACGTCTATATCTTTTCCTTTCAAAAATACTTAAAGTGCTTGTGTCCTTAGTAGTCAATGGTCCAAAGTTACAAAAAAAATTAACGAAACAGAGCAATACAGTCTTCTATTTAATCACGAAACTCAGTTGTTATGTAGTTCTAAATTCTTCGAATCTGTGTCAGAATAGTTTAGGAAATTACCTCGTTTCGAAAATAAGACTGATCGAAGGAAAGGAAACCATACTAAAACTTGAGGACCTACAAAGTAGTTTTCATAAGACTTTAATATTAGAGAAGTTGCTTTATATATTTGTAATATTAATTTACGAGGGACACTCAGAAATTTTTACGACACTAGAGAAAATTGTTTTATGGAACAATTTTAAATTTATACCTCTACAAATTCCTCTTCAGCAGCGTCAGCGCAAACTATCTTGCGTCAATACAAACTTTCAAAATATTTTTACAATCCACATCGGACGCTTCTAACTTTTCGCTCGGATGAATATATAAGTTGGAACGATGAGTTGCCGAAAAAAATACAAATTTTGAGAGGTGAATAAACGAAAGTAGTAAGCACTTACAACAGTGACCAATAATATTATTATTGGATAGAAACGCATCGTCTATCAAGTAAAGGTAGAAATGAAAAACAGGCACCGAGGTAAAGAAGAAATGCCTAATCGGATCTGAGTTGTGGTTTTGATTTGGTTAGTTTCAAATTGATTTTAACACGAGGTGATTAGTTTTCGAGCTGCCAAAAACATTTGACTTTTACTTTGACGTTTCATTTCTGTAACTCCGAAGTAGATCCAGAATTTTACTGGCAATATCAAGAGGTGAGTCATATTTACCTTAATAGAAATCTTATTGAGGAACATAAATAATGAGATCCTATACTTCAGTGATATCGCCATTCAAATGCATATGCTATGTAGAACAAATTAACACAGATCGGCAGAGAGGCTCTGTTTGTCATCTAACTGTGGTATGGTCAAGTGACGCCTAGTCGAGAACAGTTATACAAACAACATGTTGTATGGACGCACTTATACATCAATAATGCATTTCATTGTCGGCGTGCTTTGGCTAATGCGGATGCAGCGTCCACTAAATCATTGTGGAAATCAATTCATTGAAAATCGTCGAGAACATGTCCTATGAATGTTTTAATACTTAGTCCAAAAACGTTTATTCAGAACAATGTTTTCTTTTCTTTACTATTAAAACTGCATAATTTATTTTGGTACTTTGTGTATCCCGTACCTGCAAAAGCTCTAGATCGGACTCTACCATAGTAGTCAAGTGCAAACTAGTAAAGATAAGGCTTAGTGACTGACCTTCAATGACATAATATAATGTTATGTCGTTACCTAACGATTACAAGCAGAAACAATTGGGTGTTGAAGTTAATTGCTAGAAGCCATTTTTTCGAAAACATACCAAAAGTTAAGAAGTTATATTAATTGTTTGGTTTGCTTTTACAACAGCGAGAGTAATTCTTATACTATGTAGCTAAAGAGATCGTTCCAAAACTGGGAGAGGACATAGACTATTCAGAATACTTCATAAACTTTAGCTCTAGAAGGGTTAAATTTATTGATTAAAGTAGATATGTTATTATATAATGCAAGTTTCTATGAAATCGAGATATTCATCAATACAATATTTTATTTATGGTTGTACAACGCCACCTAGTAACAAAATAAAGAACTAACTGGAAAATGTACGAAATATAAAAATTTACACTAAACACTGTAAGATGGCGCTGTTATTATTAAAGTATAACATGTAAATATTATTTCTGGATTTAGATTGCTACCTAAATTTAATTACTAGTTACCTAAAGCAGCAATGATGTTAAGGATAATTTTGCAAATATACCTTCTAGGTCGCCTGTAAATTTCAAGATTTTCTTTATAGGTAGGTATATAACTTAGCAAAAAAATGCGGCATTGATGTTCATCTGTTTTACACTTGAGGAGTGACCAAAAGTTTGCTGACCTTGAATGAAAGTTGTCACTCATATTGTTAGTGCTTACCTTGAAGATGTCATAGTGTATCAGGAAAAAAACAAACATTGGAAAACAAATCAAAACTTGATATGCATTTTACACCCAACTAATATTAGCATGCTGAACATGATCTTAAACATGTGAGACATCAGTAGCATTTCTAAATTCCAAAGCACTCAAAAATAGATTGAAAAATAATAACCCACTCTCAATATAGACTCTAAGGGCTAAATTACTTAATATTAGCATATATTAGGCACTGCACTATTCACTAATACTATTAGATAGGAGTTAGGTCACTCTGGTTAGGATCGTAATGCTTGCAGCCACCCAGTCACCTGGACTTCATACTAAAATGTGTTTCTTACAAAAACGGTGTGAAAACTATTTGACATTTTTTTTATTTTATTATTTATTTTTAGTCACGATCACTCACGCCGGTGCTGGTAAGTCAAGTAGCCAGCATTGGCCATTTTGGCAAAAGAATGTGTGGGAAATCATGTGGATATAACGATTGTTCTGAAAGGAGTAGTCAAAGCTTGTTTAGATAGCCCAACTTGCATTATCATGTAATTAAAATCTTTGGCAACAACACATACAAAGTGCAAATTAATTATTATTATAACTAATACTTACAGAAAAATAACAACTCCTCTTTCGTTATACTGATAGGATCAGTTGTGAAATCAATGGCAAAACATTGTGTAATTGTGAACAAGTAATGACATAATTAAGCACTCAGTCACACATTGGATTTATAATAACTGAATATATTCAGTAACTTGTCAATCAGGTTCTTGGCTTTGATATTCATAATCATTTACCAGTATAGAACTGCACACAGTACCACATTCATGAAAAAATAATTCACCCATAAAATAACACAGTATATTAACGATAAGTGAACCATATAAGCTAACCATATAAATATGTACAAGTCAATACAACTGACTGTCTCATTAGTCAAGTGATTGCAAGTGCGACTGCCGATCGGGAGGTCCTGGTTCAAAATCCAGGTCAGTGATTACTGTACTTTTCTAATTCAGAATTTCTGTTAGTGACTTGGAGTCTACCTACTGGCCATGCATATGAGCCTAATGGCTCACCACCTATGAGACTTAAATGTAACTGATGAAATGTTTGAATATACCACACTCCTCTGCCCACTTCTTCAAGGATTACAGGTGTGATATTACAATGTTATGTATAAATACACTAAATTCTGATAGTTAACTGAGCAAGGTGTATGCCTACTGAATGTATGTATGTGCCATAGTATAAACCTGTATGTTGAAGAACATTGTGAAATTAATAAGTTAACTGTGAGCCATTTAACACTATGACTGTTGCTAGTGTGTCTATAGATATTTTCCCATACGAGGCACTGCTCAAATTGAATATTTCATTTTTCATATACTTCATCGAGTCTGTTTATAACATAACCTAACCTTAATAAGAAAACTAAATGTATTGTAGCTTTTGTTTAGATTATACACAATAAAGTTCATTTTCTTTTGTAGTAATCACCCCTTTTTAATTTTACACTGTCTCTTATTGCTTACTGATATTTTTCTAATTAATCCTGTATATTAACTATCACACCATTTCATTAAACGTTACCGTACTCACCGGTCTAAGGGGCACTTTAAAACAAATAATTCTAGTGCCTTCTATGACGCTGCCACAAGGTTTAAATTCTAGCCATCTGTAAATAAAATCAACAATATATCCTCCAAAAAAACATTTATTTATTTTTTTAATTACATGAATACCCAATGTACCTTTCTGGAATTTTTGGAGACATTTTAAAAGTTTTTAACACATATACTTAATGTTTTGAGTGCACAGCAAATATTTAATGTTTATAAGTCACAATCGAATTTCTTTTAGGTTAGATTTAGACAGTGGCATACGTCAACTCCATGAAACTGTCAGAAGTTTTATTATTTTATGTCAAAGTGACTATGTGGCGGGAACGGTACACACACTATTGAGGAAACCCTACGGCATTGCTGCTGATTAAAATAATATAATCATATAGCTATCACTATCGTTTATTTATGAGAGCCAGTTTTCACTTAGTCAATCACTAGTCCTAAGCGAGTCACATTTTAAGTTCTAATTTAAAAATTGGCAATTTATAATGCAGCCATATTATCACCAAATTATAAGGCAAAAATCATAAAAAATTGGTGCTGTATTGTTTTGAAGAGAATATCAAATTTTATATTTAGGAGTATTAAATTATAAATGATTAGTACAAGATCTTAAGTTTTCGACTCTGACAGATTGTAAATTTTTGACATTCTTTTGCTATATCGCATAGTTAATTTTTCCATCCAGACTCTTAACCAATTAAAAAATTCATACCGCACAGCAATTGTACAATCAATTTTTATAAAGACTTATTAGAAATAATTACTCATAAACTTGTACATTAAATACTTTGTTGATATGATTTTGATTCCTGTGAAATCAGTACCGGTTGCTATAGGAACAATATGAAAAGAAAGTCATGTTTGATCGAAGCTTTCGACGCTGAGAAATCTAATAGCGAAATTAAAAACAAAGTTAATTTGCCTTCCTGTAGACCTGAGCAAATAATGTACAAAAATTCAATTTGGTACAAGTCCCTGCTCAATGCAGAAAAAACTTGTATAAAGGATGATAAAATCAAGAAATTCCATTATAAGTTTGAAGACGGCAGAGAGATGGTGGAAGAGTACAACTTAGATACCCAAGTATTGCTACGCAGGTCATGGAAGGTTAAAGGAAAACTGGGTGGTGAAGGAAAATGGACAGTGGAAATAGGTGACCCCATACCTGATGCTACCCCGAATAATGATGCAGTTGATATTATAGAAAGCAAAGATCAGGTTAAATATCATATTCAAAACTGTTAATTTGCAGTCACTAGTGTAAATAGATATATTTGGTTTGAATACTTTATTTTGTTTTTATATAGTTTAAAATCTCAAAGGACTCTAGAATGGTTTTCCAATTTCACAAAATAGGGATCACCTGCCACCATCAGAGATGAAGATTTGGTGAGAGTATGTAGACACACCAATGCTTGATTCTTGAAGCTTTGTGAAGCTGTTGAAGCTCATAGCATTGTTGTTCATGTACCTGTAAAAATTCAAGAATATAAAGGCGTCATACTTAACTATACCAAGATTGATTTGTTAAGTTTTAAACTGTTATCCTCCATTGATTACTGATTGGCTTTAATTAATCACACAACATGGATATATTGAAGTATGGATGGATATTGATATTTTAAACAGTAAACATTTTGTAACTAATACAGTTATAACTAAATATTAGATATTAGCTAAGTATATTGTATTTGGATATATTCAGTACTTTATCTATCTAGAAATATTCCTCCAGAGAAAAAGGGCACCTACCATTACTAAGTCCTCAAACACTATTCCATTAACAAAATTTTACTGATGTATATATGATGTGTTGATATATTGCATTCCAATTATAAATAGACTTGTTCTCTTTACAGCCAGTTGTAATAAGACGTAACACAAGAATCAACCTCGAATGGAGAATTAGAAACATGCCATATCCGATAGAGACATATTCTATTAAGGCAAACAATGAAGAGAAATGTGTTGTGGTGAGCACCACCAATAAGAAGTATTATAAAAAATTGCATATACCAGAGATTGAGAGGCTCGGATTGCCAGTGGAACAAGCTAATATCTATTCTACACATAATTTTAATACTTTGGTTGTAGTGGTAAGAGGCCTTTGCTAAATACTTTTTACATTTAAAACTGTTTATCAGTATGTGAAATGCGAAAGGCTGCAGGCAGATGCTGGATGCAACAAGCCAAGGACAGGATGTGATGGCGCTCATTGGGGGAGGCCTATGTCCAGCAGTGGACTGAGATAGGCTGATGATGATGATGATAAGTATGGGTTGAATGAGTCACTACTATCTATTTGAGTCATAATAAAAAGGTGGCAAAATCGACTTCTTGACAAAATTGAATTATTAACATCATTTTATTAAACTGTGAACATACTTTCTATAAGGTGATACATGAGATAAATAATATGCTAGTAAGTATCCCACAAAAACTCAATATTAAATTTAGCATCAAACCCTGCAATATCCTAAAGCCATTTATGTAAACAGAGTAAAATGCTTAAATTGCCGTGTATGCTATGAAATCTAGACATGCGGCAGTGTGCAAGCCAAGTTCAAGCAAGGAACTGGTGTGTAATATTGAATGAACCATTTGGAGCCACTTTTCACCCCTTCATAATTCAAAATCTATTTAAGATAAACACACCAAATTCACTTCATACGTTCTAGATGAATAGTACCCCAAATTTCATGAACATTGATCGAACGGTTATGAAAATATTGGTGATCAAAAATTTGCATTTTTACTATTGGCTTTGAGGTGCTGTAGATTTTAAGTTGTTTGCTTTTTTTAACTATAGAATGTTAAACAATTTTATAAATAGACAAATTTCAGACTTGTCTACTGAACTTGGCACCCATACACATAGCAACACTATAGGTGGAGCAGACAATCACGCCATATTGAGCTTAGACATGTTAAACTTGGCAATCAATTTTCACAATTTATGTTTTTAATGGGATTGTTTTTACAGTAGTATACTATACATATTTCTCGAAATATATTGTTGTTTTTTACAAAATCTAACATTGTGAATATTGTCACCTTTATTATTAGATGACTCATTTGTAAGCCATTGGTCTATGTATAGACTCCTTCACATTTTTGCTTCAATCTGATTTCTTTTAAACATATTAAAGCCTTTGTGTTTTAATAAAGGGGTTTGAAACAGAACTTCACTCCATATGAATTTGTTGATAATATTTTCTTATAAAGTGGTAAAAATTAATAACATCTTTATTCTCTTCCTATTTCAGTACAAAAAGCCTCAAGTATTATTGGACATGGAAAAAGAGTGGTATGGAGAGTTACAGAAAATACAAGCCATCAAAGATATGCCTAGCGACTGTAAGACTCAGTAGAATAAATTTAAACAGTAAATAATAAAAGAATGTTTTGCAATAAAAAACATTATATTTTACTCATAGTAATAAGAAGTTACTTTCATATTAACATGTCATGTTATTTAATTAAATAAAAAAAAATACCTTCAGTTCTGCTTAAGTGTTCTACATAAAAATGTTGAACTTAAAACAATTATCTATAGTTCAGTGAACAAGTTTCATTAATATATTATGTACACAAATAATAAAATGAAAAATTTAAATGAAATTCTTAAGTTTGAAAGTGTGTTTTTAATTTTATCCCTCCTAAAAATATCTATATGTTACTCTAACAATAAGCTTAAAATATGTTTACATGGGTAATCAAGATTTGGAATAACAAACATGAGATTGTGGTAACAACACTATGCTCACTTTCTGAACAAAAATAATGTACAACTTCTGCCAACTATGCACTTTTATTTTAATATTTTTGTAGCAAATATTATATCACTACACACAATATATAGATTAGGCATAGTAAGAAAATGTTTACTTATTGTTAGTCATTCCAGAAGGATACTATTGAAATGGAAAATAGTTGCTTTTTGTGCAAACAAAATAATGTTCTTGTAAAATTGTTTGACATACATACATGCCAGGTCTCTTATGAGGACCTTTCTTAAGACTGTTTTTATTACTTTATTAAAAGTCATTTATTGGCAACATTTAATATAAACCTACAAAGTAGCTGTAAGATCACATCATCACTTCAAATACTACTATAATCAATCCTCCATTGCTAATGCCTTCGCTTGTTCTTGTAATTCCATTTCATCATCTGGTTTATCCAATAACCCTTTAGCTTTTAGATATTCTCCATATTGTTTTGGTATTCCCATAAAAGTTTTGATTTTTGCTCTTAGCTGCTTCCAGGTTTCTTGATAGTAATTCTTTTTGTCTCTTTCCATAGCCTTAAAATCATGTCCATATTTGTCCAGCATGTATGTGATGAATTCTACCTGACCTTTTGGTAACCTGGTAAACAAATATGTTTTATATTCATAGTTATAATCATACAAAATATTTAACAACCGAACCAAAATTAAACCCAAATTGCAATAAATTGTCTTAACAATCTATATGAAAATATAGATATGGATTAATGAAAATGGACCACCATGATCATGGAACATAGATAAAATGTCATTTTTAAACTTTTTAACAGTCCAAATGAACTTAAAATGCAAATAACATTATTATGCAATTTGGACATGAAAAAGTACTCAGGTTGGGTAGTTGGTTATAAGTTTAGAAAATACTATCTTTTTGTTTACAGTTCTGAAGTAATTTCTCAACAACCATTTTTTGTAGCAGTAGCAAACAATCCCACTTTAAACATTTACACAACAGCTATCTGTCAACATGCAAATGTAGAATCTTTTCTAATATTATATTTATAATAAATTGAATGTTCAATACAACTTTAATTGCATAGTTGGTCAAGGGGTCATAAAAAGCACAAGTGTTGATCAAGAAACATGGGTTTGTATTCTGGGGTGGGTAAAATAGGATTTTAGTAACTTAGATTTAGTAGCACTGGGTCAGAGTCTATATTTGCGCCTGGAGTATGGAATAGGCTCATAACCTATTTCATGGTAGGACATAAACAACTGGTGAAATGTGGGAGTGTACTACACTTCTCTGCCTACTGCTTCACGGAATATAGACGTAATTTTAGATAATATTGAATACATACATGAATTTCCGCTCTCTAGGTGCTTTAGCAGCTTGTTCCAGTTTGTCTACAACTTCGATTTTTGATGGCTGCCTTTTTACCACCACCTCTTCCTCCACATCCGAATCACATTGTTTCACTATTTGAATAGCTTTCTTGAATGTCTCCCGTTTGTAATTTGGAATTTTTATGGCTTTGTTTGGATCATTTGCTAAACCCATTTCTCTGAGGTTCTTAAATGATGACTTCCTACGGTCCCAGGCATCTTTGATGACCTCACTGTAATAAATTATGAATTATATAGTAATATTAATCTTTTTATCATAAAATCTTATAAGGGCTAAATAGTTTACCATTGCACATTGCCAGTGCTTCGCTCCTTGTTTCGCATTCGCTTGCGGTTTAATTTATGTAAATATTTCTTTTTGCGGTGCTGCTTTTTAATTTTCATATTTGTAATGTTCAATATCCACAAAAAGTACTAATACATTCTAATTCGTTGATTCTAATTATGTGCACTACTATTAATAATACAAAAATGTATTAAGGTATGTTGAATGTAAACAACACGTGTTTCAAGAATATTATAAAATGTCACTGTCAATTATTTTATCATACTCTGTGGTCAGCATATTAATTTTTTTAGGTTACAATAATGTACAATACTACAATATTCGTTTCCAAAGCTGCACATTATTTTGCGCTGCTCATGTAAGTATTACACAAAAGGTATTAATGAAGTTTTATTGCGTTGACCCAAGATGCGTTTATATAAAATAAACATCGACAACTTACATTTTGCTAATAAACTACAGTTGTATGTACTTTGTAATTAATTATAGCCACCAGACGGTACTGCAGTATATTAAATTCTATAACTATTAATTTTTAGACAT
This sequence comes from Parelbella ahira ahira, assembly GCA_018244795.1. NCBI lineage: Eukaryota > Metazoa > Arthropoda > Insecta > Lepidoptera > Hesperiidae > Parelbella > Parelbella ahira. The sequence goes on from DWME01000970.1 coordinate 21,099, forward strand.
TAAAATTCTTATATTAAGATTAACTCAGAGAATATATGTGTAATATTTAAAAGAATAATAAAAAATTATTAACTCTATACAAACGAAATAATAAGAATCTATGGTTGCTAAAAATGTTTCTGAAAAAACGTCAAAAAAGTAATGTCAAAATTGAAATATGTATTGATTAAAATCTACGGCGTGATAAGACCGATAGGCACAGTTTGAACTAAATATGCATAAAACAGGGTCCACGCGTTACCAAAAGTTCCTTAAGTCGGAAAAAGCGAAGACTAAATTAAAAAAGAAGAAAGAATTACCAAAGGGCACAAATGTGACAAAAACAGCGTTTAAAGTGAAGAAAATCGTAATTAGGGAGCAACTGAAAAAACATGGCGAAGCAGAGAAATTGTCTACCAGAAAACTTAATATCAAAGAGCTACTAGCACGATTAAATCATTTTAACACTAATGCTCGTACAGATGCTCTGGAAGGCTTGAGAGACCTCATTATTTCCCATCCTGAGACGCTGGAACTACATTTAGGACCAATAATTCTTCATGTTACTCCATTGATTTTAAATGTGGAGAGAGTGGTATGTTGAATGTTTTCTATATAAGTAGAATCTACAATATTTATTTTATTTAAGTACCTATAAATATTAAGGTTACTGTTACTGGCCTTTGTAGCATAATTTATCTCTGACCAAAACAAGGAAATTACAAATAATATTTATTTAATTTGTGATAATCACTACATACGTAATATATGTAAGCATTGTAATAAATTTTAAATTTGTGGTTTTTTCAGGTGAGGCGAGATACTTTGAAAGTCTTACAGCTGGTTCTTTCTAATGTTGAATTGGAAAAAATAGACCCATTCTTTGACGTCATCTCCACATACCTCAGAAGTGCAATGACTGACATTGACAGCCGAATTCAAGAAGATTCTCTTCTATTTCTAGATATACTTCTTCTTTGCACACCAGCGAAAATTGCAAATAATTTCCACAAAATTATCCTAAACTTCTTGGATATGATATCAAAGTTGAATGTTGATGCCAAACAAGGCAGAACATTAACTGTAAATTTGAACAGTCAGATGACCAGTGTTAAGTGGAGAATTAAGGTTATCCACAGATTTCAAGAATTCTTGAATAAATACACTGAATATAATCAAATTGATAATAACAACAGTGAAGTTGAAATGAAAGAAACACATTTCGACCGTCATAAATTCAACCATTATCCATTATTCAATGTGTACAATACATCAGTATGCAATGTTTTGGATATTTATAAAAATACTCAAAACATACAAAACACAGATGAAGCGAACAAGTTTAAACTTTATGTGAATACTTTGATGCCATTACTTGTGGAAACTTGGCTTGAAGTACAACCCAACAAAAAATCGGATAAAAATATAGAGACTGTTATAAGTGAAGAAGCTGCGGTTTCATTAAGGCACATATTGAGAGTGATACAATTGATGTGCAAAATTATGTGGCACCTTGATAAACAAAATCCTAGTGTTAACCTTGCATTCGCCTTCTTTCAGAGATACAAGATTATAATCACTCAGCACTTTGTCAGCTCATTCCCCTACGTGACCAATGTTAGGTCCAAGCATGGAAAAAGCACTGACACTCCATTCGATGATGTCATCACAGATCCCAAATTGATAAATGAAAACTTGGCAATATGTCATCTTTTCGTAATTTTTAATCCCCACATAAATATTAAAAGGCAAACTGAAGATGTTGCATTAGTTCTTACTTACATTGAAAAAATTTTCAATGGAAACTGTAATGAAAATACATTCAATATTATTTTGAATATATTGCATACATTATTTCCAAACAAGATAACAGGATGGACAAAGTCAGTGACTATCTTGGAAACTCTGTTCAGAAAAATGGTTGAAATTTCTTTGAATGAAAACACTCCAGACACATACAAACAAAAATTGTTTGCTTCAATATGCAGAATTGCCTTATATGATAAATTATCTCATTTCCAATCTTGTGATGTTTATAAAATGTGGCTCCAAAAGATTCCCGACATTTTACTGCGTAAAACGATTACAGTGCAAACTGTTAATATGATTCATAAGTTTGCAACAACAAATAATGCAACATTCAATTCTGTTGTTAAACCGAAGCTAGCAAAAATAGTGGAAAATTTACCTTCTATAGTGATTTCTGACTATGTGAAGGGCATTAACAGTTACAATAAGCTTTTCTCATTTTTCTATTGGATAAAAACTTGGGATACTGATTCTTTGAATTTGCTAGAGATTCAGCTGATGAACAATATGTATAAGGAAGATTATGGAAAATACATTTTTGACACTCTTAGGTTAAAAACTGGTGAAGTACTGTAGTTGCAATAAAAGGCTTTGAAGTGTTTTCATTATTTTATTTCCATTAAAACATAAGATTGCATGTGGCATTAAATGTTCGTGATTACCACCAATAGTGAGGTAGACGCAAATTCGCTCTTAACTGATCTGCAACTTGCAAGCGTCTCAATGTTTCGTGACTAATGCAATAGCTACCACGGTAGCTTAAAACAACACACAAAAATGTAACAAGATATATTACTAGGATCGATTATAATTCCTTAACAAATTACAACATTTTAGTAGAACAAAATGCAGTGACACGTTTATGAGAACAACACAAGGGATCCACACACCATTTACAACAATATGATGTTTTATATATTAAGACAATCATATCAACAAACAATTTTATTCACTCAAATTATAAAATAATAGGAAGGAACAAGTGATTCAGCCAAGTAGGACATTTTGCTAGCTATGATAACATATTGTTGGAGAATTCTTTGATTTGTTTACATGTATAAAACAAGGTACACAACACAGTTTATAAATTACATTAGTAATCTATTCACGTTCAATTGACTCGAATTATAAATCGTTCAATTATGTTTAAATTAAGATTGTCTAAGAATTAGTTACATCGGCATTAACATTTACAAAATTATGAGAAGCCTGTGTCGTTTTGATATAGTCATAGTTTTTTTTATCATATAGACTAGCTTTCCTATGATCTAACATCTAATATGTACGACTACTTACAAAATATCTTTCGACTATTGTTGAGTCGTTAATTATTTCATATTTGGCAAATTTTGGCTCAAATTATAATTCCAATAAGATGTGTCCTTTAATATGATGGAACTACTAGACACGTTGCGAATACTCCCTCTCTCAATTTGTCTTTTATTTTTAATATAGTGTGTTGTTGTCGATTTGATAACATGTAGATCCAATAGAAACGGTTATGTGTGCTTATGGAGGCATCACATTTTACTAAATGTGTATTCTTAATAAATACTTTACACAGTAATATAATGAAATAAAAGGTATTGATAGCGAGATAATTTAACAGTAGTTTAGATTAAAGATATAATATAAATGCACAGTTGGAAATATTGCCCCATTAAAATTAATTATTGAGAATTATGTTCTCATAAATATAGTTCACAGATTATAATTGTGCATTTGATGCGAATTTATTGTAATGGTAACATTTAACTTCAATCTTTATTTTAATCTGCATTTTCAGTTTAAATGGCTCAAATAAATAACTGCTTCATATGAAATATTCTGCAAGCTTCCATTTTGTTATATACGATTTAAAGTCATTAAGACAACTTGTAACGAAATCCGCATATTATTAGAATGATTTTCTATACTACCGAAATCGCAATTATATTTTATTTGTAATGTTAGATACATATTATAGGAAATTTACTATGCCGCCTACAATAATTTGAAGTGAGCCAGTGATCAGTTAGATCAATTGAAACGCGAGCTATTTATATATATGTTTATGTATATATACATGATAACGTTCCTACACCTAGTTTTATATTATGTCTACTATTGAGTTTTCCGTTTATTAGACTTTTTTGCGCGAGGTATTGTAGCAGAGGCCGACAGCATTGCCTGAAAATAAGACAAATAAATTGAAAACTAACATAAAAAAGCGAAGCAGTAATGTGGAAATTATATATTTTCATGAACATTTGAATAAGTGATATTTTATCGGTTAAGGAGTCCGTTCAGCGTGTATTAGTACGACAGTAAAATTTCTTTAACTCGAAACAGGTAACACATTGTAGGATTTAGTAATTTTACTGCTAAAACGATCAAGTGAAACAAAGCTAGACACACATCACTATTACAATTACAAGCTTTCAAAACTGTTGATTTTAATTAATTGCAAAGTCAATTTAAAATAAAGTTAATAGAAATCACAGCCTATCCGAATAAATTATGTGAATGTGTAAAATGGGTATTGGTGGCTAGCTAAAGATACGTGGTTCAAAAGGGGTAAATAAAGCATAACTTAAAGCACTGTGAATTATTTTCATGCCAAACACAACACACATAATTCTTATAACACATACTGTTTTACTTCTGTGCTCCTAATTAGAAGTCTTGTAGGTTTTACACCTCTGTACTTCTAGAAGTGGTTGGTATTTCCTCGTGAGACACAGACAATTTATATTCTGGATGGCTTTCTAACTTAGCTTCAATGACCTTCTGAAGAGCATCACTTTTTTCAATAACATTTTGTGCAATTGTTTCTTTATCGAAATCATCGGCATCCTTAAAACTAACCTGGTCCTCAGATACTTCACTTAGCGTTATAATATTCTCAGCAGATATATCAAAATTAGAATCAACATCAGTACAATTACAGAAGTCGTCAGTAACTTGTGCATTCGACGACCTTCTACTTGTACCTTCTGAGGCAGTAGAAATGTTATCAGCTTTAGATTTATCTTCTCTATGCCAAAACGCTAATTTACTTGGTAACTGTAACAGTTTTGCTAATCCAGTACCATTGTTTTTATTTATCTTATTAATTTTCTCAATTTTAATATCCTTTTCTTCAGCGGTCATTACGTCAGAGGATAATCCTTTAGATATTTCATCGTCTTGCAAATTGTTTGAACTTTCTGGAGTTATTAAAGATGTAACTATTAAAGACTTTGCTTCATCTATGGTATTTTCAATAACCTTAACTTCAGAAATATTTTTTTCAGCAGTTACAGGTGGTAAGGGTGCTTTACTTTTACCATACCTTCCTTTACTTAATTTTCTAACGCTTTTCGGGGAATTTTCAGGTGTACCAAATGAAGCTTCGTCGTCGCTTTCAGCAGAATAACTGTCGCTTACTATTGTGTCTGGAATCGATGATTCATCGTCTTTAATCACATTATTTTTATCGGGAGTTTCATACAATTCCTGAACCACGTTTGTTTGACTGCTCATACACAAATCAAATTTTTCTTCATCAATATCAAATGTCGAACTTTCATTACTTTGTATTGGAATGTCGCTTATGTCTTTAATCATAACTTCGTCACCAGACATATTATTTATTGTACCTGAAAGTTCTTTAGTATTCATAGAAACATTGGCATCTGATTCTTCAGCAGGAGTTTCTAGTTTTTGGTCCCGATGATCTACATGATCAGTTTCATCTATTACTGGATTACCTAATACTTGGATAATTTTAACTTGATCTCCTACATATTGATAGATAAATGGAGGCACAGTATGAGACAGGAAGAGAGGAGATCTAAAATTCACGAGAGGGGGCATATTCGCATAATCTATACCATCGTCGTCGTGTAGCTCTTCGATTGTTACTTCGTTATCCTTTAAATAAAAAGCACTAAGTCTAAATCAAAATATCATAAAAAAAATAAGAACGATAATATAAAAGCTAATAAATGCAAAACCCAGACTTATAGATAGATTTTAAAAGTGAATATCTAATATGCATAATTAAATAAATGAATTAGCGATGTCACATGCATGATAATAATGATAGATAACAAAAAGAAAAAATCTCGAATTTGCCTATCAGCTCTTGAAAATCTTACTGTTAATTTTATCAAAATGCCTAAGTAGTATGGTACTGGTATTATCATTTTAATCGAAAAATCTTTTCATTTCATTACAAGAATACTTTTTTTTAACTTTGTAACAGCTTTACTAAATGTTAGATACTACCCTATATCAGTTTGTGATTATGTCGCGACCATATATGTGACCGTTCACAAGTGTTCAAGCACCTTGCCTACCCTGCCATATCAATTGCCGTATCGAGTGTCCGCAGTCTCCCTACCAGATATTAAAATACTACTCCTTGCCAATTTTACAATTGATATTCCATAATGTTAAAAAAGTTTTTGTAATACAATCAGCTTCCTTACTTATTTATAAGCTAGGGCTAAACGCACTTTACAAGTTGCCTTAACATCTAATTCTATTAACACTATTGTCATTATCAATGAGATATACAATCATGGTTTTAATACAGTAAAAATCCTTATTCAAATACATTTAATGTAGTTTATAAGGAGATCCAATATCTCAATATTTCTTTGCACACTGTATTACAATTCATTCGTTAATGATTACATAAAATACTATGGCTAACTTATCCTATGGTGAACAGTAATAAAATGCAATTAGCCCTAACTGTAACAGTACAGAATAAACCAATGGTTTTTACAGCGCTCCTTAGGGTGTGTGATATGCGAAGCGACGATAAATCAGCGATAGCTCGTCTCCATGGCTCTGTCGTATAGCGCCCGCGCATAACTTGAGCTCTGGTCCTCGCTTGGTCTCAAAGAGTCTCCGTGACAAGTTAGAAATCATTAATGAAATCACTAATAGACTTCGCACGTCAATTAGATATCTGTGAACGTCAAGGGCGAGTCCGAGCGGACCAGAAGTACAAGTGGCGTAGGCAGTGGCGGCCAGTGCAAGTTACCAGACCTCGGCCGCCTGCGGGCGCTTGATGGCGGTGACGGCGGTGCGCGCGGAGCGGCCGCGCGCGCGCGCCGCCGCGCCCGCCGCGCCCCC
>DWME01000971.1:0-27992 GCA_018244795.1 Parelbella ahira ahira
CCAGATCAATAACCAAAACTAGTCGTTAATAACTAAAACTTCCTTAGACTTCTAACGGTCGGACTTCACTGGTTGTGGCTTTGTCTGCTAAACTGCATTTGGCGTTGCGTCGGAAATAGCCTTAATCATCTCATTCTAAGTGGAGAGCCGTGTTCAATAGTGAAACGATGATAGGGTTGATGACGATGATGTCGATGATGATAAACGAATTAAAACTGCACCCAAACTGTAATATAAAAAATGGTAAGCAGATATAATGTAGATTTTGTGTATAGATAGCGTGACTTTGTTTATTGAGAAGATAGATAGAAACACCGAACAAAATTTGGACAGCTTCAACATGTACGATTAAATCCGTGATTGGGAATAGAGAATACATTTTGGAGAGTGCGCGCACATACTATACGTTTTCATTTCTCCAGCTCCTTACCCACACCGCATACCTCGACGGACGATAGGATATTATTCTTATCTGATGGATATCCTAATCGTTAGAACCAAACGGATCGGTATTCTTGTTTTTTTTCAGATAGCCAAGTGGAACACTCTGCTAGCATCTCTATTTCCGGGCAAATATCATCTATGGTTTTTTAAATTATGGGCGATTAGGCTTATCCTAGATATGCGAGCTCCATCTTGCGACACATTTGCGCTTACCATCAGGCGGGATCGCAGCCGAACGCTACCCTATCATATATGTAATTAAAAAATATACTACGTTAATAATTATATCAGTAGGTTAAAATAAATAAACCGATTGTATCGAATAGCTCTGTTTGCGCCGGCCGTATTTAATTTATCGCAATACAAATGTAAGAAATGGGTTGTAAATAATCTTATTATTAATTAACCCGTTGGCATACAATTACGCAGTGCTTTATATTGTTGCAATGTAGCAGTGTGTTGAACTACCTGCTGCTGCTCGATACAAGGGCGATACGCGCTCTATGATAGTATTTACTGTCTAAAATAAATTCCTGAAAATCACCATATATTCAACAATGAAACGATAAAATAGTACATAATGTTGATGAGGAGTCGGACGCACAGGTCATCTCACATTTAGTAGTGAATGCCCCCAGAGATACATCCAAGCAGTCTGCCTACCGTGTCCTCTAAACCGGACCACAAGGATAAAAAGACATAACCTTGACATTCGAAACTTGTTCTAATCATTTACGGCTATACACTTCACGTAATCTCCACAGATGTTCAAAAAAATATTCAAATATTCAACAAAAATCGAATAACGCTTTATATAATTATACTGTTACTAGACTGTGACACGATCGATATGGAATTTAAATCCTGGGTTTTTTTAGCTTGTCAGTACGCTACACAGAGACGCCATCAATATAACCTGTCTTTATGTGGTTACCATAAGAAGAAAATTTTTGGCACGTGAAAAATGAAAATTTTAAAAACAGTATTGCCAGCCCATTTTCAATTAAACTTGCCAATAGAACTGCTCTTTCTATAAATATACTCCTCTCACGATCAGTAAATACCCCATTAACTCATTTACCGAATTTCCAATATCATCTTACCAATCCTTGTTCGTTGTGAATGGTAATGAAGACAAAAAGTAATACTAAGTACCTACTTATTAATAGATCCAGCTTATGTTCTTTGGAAGATAATAATAAACTCACTCCTTATGCCACATAATATAACAGACTACATATAACAGATTAGTGAAAAGTAGGAGTACTACTCGACTCTGCCTTTTGGGAAAATATAGTCATATATGAGTCAAAACAAATTAAAGATTTACCCTTTTATGCTTTTACCACGTTTTATACATAGTTACGCATATATACACGGGTCGATTCGCATTGTGTGCCAATCGACATACTATTGTTTATTCCCACAATGCAAAACATAATCCAAATAGCGCTAAGTTTACTCTGAGACAAAAGCACGATTGACTCTAGCAATAACATTTTGAAAAACCCTAAAATATAACAAAACTGTGCATGACCACAAGAACGAAGATTTGCCCTCGGATTATTTTTTACACTCCTGGTAGAAAAGTTCCAAATACTTTCTGAAACACCAGGCTCGAGTTACTGAGTCAGAGTCGATTATATATATGCCTTTCCCGGAGGGCACGCCTTTAAGCAGACCTATCACCTTTCTTTCTCATATTAGGAGCAAAAATATATGAATGAGAATGGGAATAACTTAATATCTATACTCCCTCCGCATAAGTAGAATCAATTAATAGCTGAACATCCAGACAAGAGTTACTTGACTCATCATTGATCATACACTATTCCCGCAGGAAGCGTCTTTAAACAGTACTGCTACCGTAACTTTCTTAATAGTTACCGTAACTTTTTTTGGAGACTTTATTAACACATCTCGTTCGAACATGCTATATCGTATATCTCAATAGATACGATTATAAAATTATTGGCAAAACCCCACTTAGGGAAAGCCTATGTCCGCGGTGGACTGATAGGCTGATAATGATGACGACGATAAGATTCAACGGAATCAAAATGAAACCCAATGGTTTGACAACGCTAGACGATAATCTGAAGAATTAAGGAAATGAAAGAAAAATCGTACATCGCTTAATATAATCCGACAATCTAGAAAATGCCGGATTAATAATTATCTCCGCCACATTATACATTGATATATTACTTACCTATATACGAGTATAACGAATAAATGAGGATATCATGAGTTTACGTAAACAATACAAAAATATATAGATGCACATGATACTATTTACCTATATTGTACGATAATTAAAGTTGGTGTATTCGTGGTTAGCATAAATCTTAAACATTATTTCCATTTTCTTTTATAATTAAGTTTTCATATTACCCGATGAGAAAATGTGTCTAACTAATCTAGAAATCTGGACTAGCGTCATTTTTGACATTGACGCCGTTATGTCAAAAAGCGAAATTGAAATTAGGATTTGCAACCCTCTTATTCAAAACGAAGAAGCTAGGAGTTGGATTATCTCAAACAAACGACATAAAGCAACCAATTTTAATAGAGACGTTAATGCAAATTTTATATAAAATTAGACTAAACCCTTCATGTGCTTTTCATTACCTTCCAGTGCTACGCGGTGTCCGTGTACACCTGACGCAGGTCTGGTTGGTACTTAGTGGGGGCGGCATATATCAAATAGCATCGATGAGACGCAGACGCACGAGAGAAATGAGTTATCACAGCGATGATAGAGTTCGTGAACCACTCGATAAGGGGTCGATCGCTCGCGCTAACCGGCTCTATTGCTATTCACTCTATTTATTACTTTGTATTATTGAACGATGTTATTTTAGTAAAGTGTGGTGTCATCCTTAATTTTTATGATGCGTGTCTAACGAAATGTCTTGTTGGGTGAATAAGTAGTTAATTGATTATGACTGATTTCAATGTTATTATCACAAAAAAAAATTTCTGATAAGCACCCAAAGTATCGGTACCTCCTGATGGTGTAAATGTTTATTGGAGAAAGTGGCAAGCATCAATGCTGCATCGTCCCGTATATTTTCATTGACCATTTTCTACATCGATAATATATATGGCATTTTTTTTAAATATATCATCTTCATATTGGAATGATCACACTAATTGTAAAGTTAAATGCTTTTGTGTTCATATCGAAAGTTTACATATTTTTTAAAAGAATTCGTCATTTACAAAGCAATTTAAATTATATTTAATAACATTAAAACAGTATATATGTAGATTATACGTTTTCATTGTTGATTGAACTGTATAATAATTATGTATACAAAATAATATTAAGATTTGGACAAATGTGAATTTTTTTAAAATTTCACTTCTGATGGCTTTACCGTCTTTGAAATACGGTTATATTTTATTAAACTTTATATATATAACTCAAATCTTCATAACACGAGTAACACGAGTAGTCGATCATAATATCTTGACAGAAAATTTAAATATGTTCAATATTGATAGCAAACATTGTAATTATCGTATACATTCTAAAATTCAAAATTAATTAGGTATTTTAAGGCGCAAAATTGCTGCAAGTATATTTACAACTTATTTGTTTTCCATCAAATATTTCGTTTAATCACAATATTTGATGGTAAATGCATATTTAGAAACATTGTACGAGTGCTATAATGATTATATTTACCTTAAAATCTATTTCCCACGAAGTGCCCTTTGCCGCATAATTTCTTCGAAATCTCTTTTGAACGCAAAACAATATCGGTCGTTGGCACTGCGGCTTATTCTAGTATTTGCGTGTTCTTCCTCAAAGCACTAACATTGTATACCTACTATGTAACACTGAATCGATAGTACTATCTTTTTACCTTGTTGGATATGGAATGGAATGTAAAGAGAATTTATAGTTTGAAGAGGACAATTTGAAGAGCCCCGCGCGATTTAAAGCACGCACGCTCATCAGCGCTAAGACGAGGTAAGTAGGGAGGACACGCGCGCTGGCGCTGCTCTTGCGCGCCACTGTGAGTGCACAACGGCTGAGGCGTACGCACCGCGAACATTTTTACGAGTTCATATATTTTTGCAGTTATACACAATAAACAAAGTAAATGTTATAAGTTATTGTCATGCTAATTAAACTGAGAAATTGTTTGCTGTATGTATGTATATCGATTGTTTTATAAAACCCAAAAAGTTCATAACTACATATCAACATGTGCTTTGACCAAGGTACGTCAGAATCAAATAAAAAAAAAAATATTGCATAGAGTCGGAAAAAATTAATGTCTTATGATCTCATCTTTGAGAGAAAACTAAAATAATTCTAGAATGTACGGTATTTTATTAAAAATTAAAAATGGAATGCAGTTTACGTCCTGGCTCTTTGTGGTTAAAACCGTATTGCGACCAATTCCACAATGACGAAGTATGAAAACAAACGGTAACGCGCATATCGTGTGCATTAAAAGTGGTCGCCGGCACGCAGCCAAATTACGATTTCATTTAACAAAAGCTGTCACGTGATCAGCATTTTTCATTCATAAAGAAAAGGGCAAATGTATATCGTATATATATTGTGAATTTTCAATTTCCAATTCCCTATTCGCGCTGGAGCAGTGTGGTACAGTAAGTTTCCATTATCTCGCAGCTCCGGAAAAACGTTGAGTAAGAGTTGAAACGTAACACGCATTGCAACCAGTAAAAACAGGGGATTAATTGACAACAAATACAATAAGTACTGCATGACCCGGCTCAAATAAATCGAATAAATTCTGAGAATATCTATAAATTAATATTACGGAAAGATTATTGAAATTCAATAATAAAAAAAATTTTAAACAACTCAATTGCTTGCCTCCAAATACTAATCAGATATTTACCGTGACTCGCGTCTCAAATCGAAATTAGTTAATTCACTGAAAAGTTATCGTTAGTCAAATTATTTTTTAATTACCTATGTTTTTTAATATTTGTACAACTAAAGTGATATAATTTTTGTCCAACTCCGATTGCTCGAAAATGAAAAAAATGTAACATCACGTAACTCCCGAAGAGCTAGGCAGAGGACTGTAGTATACTCCCACGTTTCACCAGTTACGTTTATGTCCCATGGAATAAGGTGGAGAGTCTATTCCCATACACCGGGCACAAATCGAGACTCCGAGTCACTACTAGATGAAAAAAAACGATGTCAATATCAAACAACTATTTTCAACCCGAAGAGCTTAATAAGACCCGATATATTTTTGTCCAGGCCTCATCGTCAACCATTTTCCAAAATTATCCCTTTCCTTTCCGGATTACTAGCGTGTATCGATTAGTCGTCAGTCAATCCGTTTAGCATGGCCGCCAGTACGACGCTGATAACATATTATAGTATTTCGATTATAATGTTATGTAAAATTCAAATAATGCTGAAGGATCACCTCTGACGAAGATATTCTGATAGCGGCCGAAATTACTTGAAGGGTAAAAATTGTGTTGTAGTCACGAAAGTTAACGAATTAATTAATTAGAGTATAAAATATAGAGCCACAGAAAAAAGATATGTACAATTTAACTCATTCTAAAGTTAAGTTAACCAAAGTTAAGATTGGACGACAGATCCATTTCCAATAGAAATAGTCTGTGATGAGAATGGATAACTTTGGAAAGTCGAAGTCATATTGTAGACTCCGATTGGAGATGAAAAGACACGCCTGTCTTTTTGAGGTATTAAAACTGATTCTCTTGATCTGAAACCTAAGGGTCTGATCAATACGCTTTACCATTACTTCTCGCTCGAACTGGCTTAGGACCTTGCTCGCCACCGGCTGAATGTATCTCCCAACAAGGAATACCATCTGCAAAGCCTAAAATACCGGATATTATCAAATCGCTTGAATACAAAAGAAAACGCGTTGCAGAGAGAACAGATCTTTGAGTAATTCCGCCATTCATATCGTGCATGTCGGTTGTGTATCCATTAAGGACAACCCATGGCGACCGCTCTCTCAAGAAGTCGCTTATTCACCCGCACAAGCTAGCGAAAAGTTCATATGACCGAAGTTTGTTCATCTTCATGCCAAATCCTGTCAAAGGCTATGGAAATATCGAAAGACGTCGCAAGCTTCACTATTCAATAGTCTTCTCACAAATATGCGGTTCATATGCATGACGATCTGCAATGGACGAAATTACGACGAAACGATGTCAAGGGGTGATGTCTCATGGTTTTGATGAGATATGCCAGCATCTTTTGTTCAGCATACACTACATAACCTTTCATAATATGGAGGTGATCGCTATGAAGCGATAGTTAGTCGGGTCGACCCGACTATCAGTCTTGGGAACAAATCGTACGTTAGCAACTTTAAAAGATCACCTAGATGTGAGATTTAACAAAAAAGCTACACAAGGACTTGAAACAATGCCGCAGTCTGTAGTAAAACGCGCATTGCTATGAAAGTTCTTCTACATTCTTTGCTTTAATGTTAGCTATTAACGGGTCATTAATTCGCTTATGAAATAGTTGAGAATTATTTCCACAATCACGTTGCGCTTATGTATTAAAAATTGACTTAGAAATAGAACTACCGCTAGGAATGTTTTCATTGTAATGGCTGCCATACTCGAAACAATGAAATAGTTACATAAGGAATGAGCTAGTTATGAAGTGAAACATTTTGAAATGGAACATTTTACTAATAAATAGCTTTAACAGAATGATTCATACATTAATTTCAACATAAGATATCGAAGAAGGCGAAGAAAATAAGTTAAGATGATGATTTATATAATAAAGTTAAGATTATGCACAAAGGTCCACTATAACAGTTACATTGGAGGTTGGACCCGTAAAAGCTAAAACATGTTCAAATTCATTACATATTTTATATTTAACGAATTCTAGACTTATTATTAATTCGATTAAAAAATCATGTTTTTTAAATCTGATATAAAAATAGATAAAACAAAAAAAGGAATTATATTTATCCATACTCGCGAATAAAATGTACAGCAATCTATACTGTAACACTTCAGCTACGTGTGTGTGTAACTCACCAATAACGTACTAATTGTTATACAAACAAGTTCCGTCCGTCCATCGGTCAGTCGGCGTCAGATACACACGGTCATAAGCCCACGTCTGCCAAAACGTGTCACATATACACGTGCCAAATGGCGAATTGGCGAATGGGTGTTTTACATATTATTAAACACTCTCACTGCGGGTAGACCCATCTTAAAGTCATGTACATTATGAGATGCATTTTGAGAGATATGCTATGCTATTTATCACATTTCATCATCTTTTTAAATAGTGACGAATCCCCCGTACGTTATGATTGCACCATGGGATTTTTGGATTTATTCGACAAACAACACAATAACATACATATGTATATGGGACTGTCTCTCATACAATTATAAATTTCTAAAAACAACTCTACACCAGCGAGTAGACACTGTTTTTCCGAATGGAAATATAGCATCTAACAGGGACAAAAAGTCCCCGTAACGTAGTAAACGTGTTAACATTATGCATGTACGCAGTGTAAGCTACGTCGAAAGAACGCATCCTTACTGCGCGTCCAAAATGTGCCATAGTTCATATTAGGTATACGAATACTTGATAAGTGAATCAGCGTGTTTGCATTACAGACCATTAATGTCTTGTAGAACCACACGTGTGTGATATTATATCATATCCACGTTTTGTAGACATTTCGCTGAGCAGGACGAAGCGTTTCACTAAATCGTCTCTGCTGCAGATTTTGAAAGAGTCAAACTCTTTTCTAGCGTTGTTTTTTTCATGGAACTGTTCAAGATAAAAGTGAACAGGCACTTTCTAGGCAAGGGTGCTACATCATCGTCTAAATCTTACCCACCGTTAGGTTAGATTGTTACGTGCTAAATTACATAATTATATAAAATATCCCGAAGGCGTGTGGTATTGAGTTAACACAACAAAAACAAATCCATCAAATATATTTGTAAACATTCTAGTTTATAACCATACTTAATATAGTGTTATAATATAACTTTTATATGTACAGCGAATTGCCCACATTACCTTTTGTAACTCATGTTCATACTAACATTGCATTCATAAGTACTCGTAATTATATACAACTGCGGTCTGTCTTTAAATTGGTACCTTAGGAAAACTGAAGAAAAAACTCAACAAGTAAATCTTAAATAGCACGTCACTTGTCAACATATAAACGTCATCATCAGCAATCTAATTCATCCATTAAGGATATGAGTCTCCTCTCGAAATAAGAAATGTGATGACCACATCCTTAACATAGTTGCTCACAGTACGAATTGCCAGAGGTTAGAGAGGATTATGGAGAACCATAAAGGGTTCAAGTATCCTAGCGATATTTTTCTTGTATGTTATGATCTGAACCCAAGACTCCGTAGGGACAATTGACATCTAAACGACTGGTATAACATTGGTCGTCTCAAGTTTAAATATCCTGTAACATTCATCTTTATAATAACCATTAAAACTATAAACATCTACGCAGAGGTAGAACATTCTAGAAGGCCAGACAACTATTTTTATTGTCTATTAACTGGTGTTTCTTGGATTAAATAAACACTATTTACATACAGCTGGTGACCATTGCACAAATACACGCTATTGTACCTCGTAGATACGTGTAATATAAATACTTTTATTTTATTATCCAGCTGAACAATTCGCTGAATTTATTCAACGTTTAATAACTAAAACAACTGTCGCGATGGGAAATTTCAATACACGTGTATAAATTAATTATTCAATTTCGCTGCTTACGTAGTAACGAAGTATTGTTAAACTCGCAGGTGCGCGGCTGTTTTAGTATAATAATAATACTAATTACGCTTTTCGTTAGTTAATAGTTATTGATACAGTAATAAAAACATACACTTTAGTAATTTTAAGGATTGATTGTTTAGTAATACATATTAATTATATACACGTCCCACTTTGGAGTCTATTGCTACGGACCGAGTACGGACTCGACCTATTTATTTACTATTACAGACAATTTTATTGATATTTCTTTGAATTTATTAAAAAGTATTTCACCAATTAGGTGCTGATGCGGTAAGTCGAGCAATTAAATATATTATTACCACGCTGCTCGACTTGCCCCTTTTACTGTGATACTGAAATGTCTAAAATCTTAATTCTAATTGATACAACTCTAACATGTATGTGCATACATATATATATTTATACAAGAATATCTTCAGGTGTTATTAACTTGATCGCCAATGCGACAAGCCTGTTCCATGGTGTCAGGGAGCTTCGTGCCTCTAGTCTCAGGAGTCAGGAAGACTAGAGCACCAGAAAGGAAAGAGAACCCAGCGAACAGTGCGAAAGGTAGCTGCTCCCATACTGCTGCTCCCTGGAATTATGAATGAAAAACAATTAATAAATAAGCCGTAATAATTAAAATGAGGCCTTCAGTACGTTTTGTCAAATACAAATATGTATAAACTGAATAAGCTGAAAAGGAAATCAGAAACAGATATATCAAAATACACTTACAAAAGCTGGAGTAAGAGGAGCGATAATGGAACCGATCCTCCCAATCATGGAGCTGAAAGCCAAGAGACTGTGGCGATATTTGGTAGGGTATAACTCAGACGTGTACAGGTATAGAGACGTGACCACCATCGAAATGCTGTACTTGCCGACTAAGTACACGGTGAGAGTGAGCGCGTATTGGTCTGAAAAAAATATGCATCATATATATATATGATATGTATATACACATAATCAATATTCCAAAAACATCATACCACTAGGTGAATGACATATCTTGAGTAGTTTAATACATGAAGCGTCTTTACTTTGTTCATTTTTAGTTTCCCATTCTAATTTCGGTACAATGTGTGCATATCTACTTACTAAGATACGTTGTGATGTACATACAAATATACAATAAGGTAATCAAATTTTCACGTTATAGCTCTGACACAGAGCTCCCGTTAAGAACAAATATATTGCAAACTTTGGTCCTCAATATGTTCAGTATCCCTTTAGTACAAGTATCAAAAACGAATACTGAGCGCGTACCACATATAGTATGTGTACGGACATACTTTCGTCTTAAAGCTATGATGCTTCTTATGTCTTACCATTTGGTATAAAAATATAGGCAATTTGACAAGCGCTACAAATCCAAAAGGATGAAATGAGAATGGTTTTCCTGCCGATTTTGTTCATTAAAAACATAGCAGTCCAGAAGCCCGGAATTTCGATTGCCGATACTACTATGTAATTTAAGTATTGATTGCCAGTCATATTTACAGAATTAATCGAAAGTCCGTAGTAAATGAAAGTCATGGTAATCCACCATATTGGAGATACTATACATCGCAGTAAGATGGCTTTGTTTTGGAACACCTGAACTATAAGCCAAGGTTCATTAGCTTTTTGTAAATTCTGTATTTCTCTCAATCTGTTTTCTTCCTCGGCGCAATCTCTTAACTCTTGTAATGATTTATCAGATAATGTTGTCTTATTGACTCTTGCTATCTCTTTCAAAACCTTTTCCGTTTCATCGTATTTGCCCTTACTCATTAACCACCTTACAGACTCAGTAATAATCCAGTAGTATGTTATTGTTAATAGTTGTGGAATGTAAAGGGTTAGGGTGAGCATCCTCCAATTTGGTACCGCCCAAGCGATAAGTCCTGTAAGGACCTGGCTCACGGCAAAAGAGGAATGCAATATAGCAGCTCCTACCGGTCTGTACTTCAAACCCATAATCTCCATTACTGTCGACAACAATAATATTATTAAAAGAACATACATGTATTTCAATGATAACATTAATAATGCAAAGTGAAAAAAGCGATAATTGTTAAAATAAAAAAAAAGATATGACTTACACAAAACGAAAACACTCGCGAATCCCCCCGATCCTAAAGTAGATTCTACAAAAGTGGCAATGAGGTATCCAATATAGGTATTAGCAAAATACCGCAGGATGCCCAGCCACGCGGCATTAAAAGCCACGATACATAACACAGTTCGACGTCCCCAACGGTCCGATATGTAGCCTGATATAGGCAAAGCCACCATCGTGCCAAGGGTACGGATCGAACCTAATAAAGTGCGACGCCATTCGTCGCAAGCTAGATCAAACTGAAAAATTTAAACGTCAAGTCAAATAATTATTATACAAATGATTATATCTTACAAAAGATTAACGGAAGTAAGTGCTTAGTTATAGGAGGTCTGCCGACTTTAAGTGTAGCTCAATACAGCAGGATTCAAAAAGTGTGCACCGGGTTTAATTATCAGCCTGTCTACCACTAAACTTACATAGGTTAGATGGATAAACAGAAGTAGTTAAAAAAAAATAAAGTCTGTATGTAATATTAACTAACATATTTGCGAGTCTCACATCGTAAACAATAGTGTTGGTGTTCTCGTAGACAAACTCCTCACACGTAATAGTTCTACTAGAGTCGAATAGTTCTGCAGGACAGTAGCCATCAATAGAAGAAACATTCGCAGTGGATTCGTGAGGATAAAACCTGGCACAGTTGTCAAAAGAGTCTCCGACAGCAGGAACACCATTCAGAATCCATTCTGGAGCAAACTCTTGAGCCCCGTCTTGCTCACATTCTGGAATGACGCATCTACAATTGCAAATGTTATTATGTAATACTGCTTTGTATAGGAACATAATTTTAGGAGGCTTTGAAGAGGATCACATCTGGGATAATCCATTCGATATATTATGTAGTCTTTTCACCATACACATTGTAACAAAGCAAATTATTTTGCGTAATTCGTCGTTTTGCGTAGTTTTGCTTACACAGATGTTAAACGTAAACCTTATTGTCAATAAATTAAGTAGTTTTAACTATAAGTTCAACACATTAACACAATTTTGGAGATATAACTGCAAACCATGTTAACGTAACGTAACGAAGTTTACAAACGAGTATCATTAGCGGATGGCCAAATATTAAAGTTTAAAAACCTTTTTCCACTTAGAATCGATCCAAGTAAATTGTAATAATAAAACCAGTACCTACCGGGTGCTGATCCGACCGGCTGTGAACACAAATTCGTTGGTGCTAAATCCAATGAAGATAACAATCACGAAAGTGATCAAAACAGTCTTTAGCTGATACCGTCCGAACTGCCCAAGTTCTTCCACCAGGATTGTGTCTAAGTCTACTTTATTTTTTATTTTCATCTTCGCGCCTCTTTCCACCTCCTGCGGCATTTTCTCCAGTACTACCGACGCCATTATCGCCACAAGATTAATGTACGAAATTCCAGCGCTCTATTATCTAAATAGTTTCATACAAGACAATTGGTTCGTCCCTGCTCGTGTGATATTGAGAATATGCATCTGAAATTGTAATTTTTTTTGGATATTACAACACATGCAATTTTTATGTTAAATTCTTTTATATGACTAGCGTAAACTACTAGCGACTAATGTTCAATATATGTTATCGAAGCATTAATTCTAATAGTAGATACTAATTAAGGATGTAAATTTAATTTTTCTATTGTAACATTATCACTTACATAGGTATAACTTCCGAAAATAACTTCAAATAACATAACACTTAACATACTTCAACTGACTGAAACGCGACATACTAAACAAACACTCTTGTTTGACTTTATTCGTGCGGAATGTTCGTCATTACAATTGAAAGGCCTTGTTTTAAATATTCTTACAGAATGCTCTCAATGTTTCTCTTTTATAATGTTTAAGAAAGAATGGTACGTTTTGAATCGATTTTTACGTACCCTTCTCTCGTATCGCTAGAATAACATTACGTACATTAAATCATTGTGTTCGTACATCGTCGTTGAGTTTATGAGAATACGGAATGTCTTTCATCTTTCATCTATATAAATAAAATGGTAGATGTGTTCCGTAGTGCGCGCATTGCAGAATAGTAACAGCAGTTTTCAATTAAGTTTCTAAATTAAATTTTTAAGATATATTTTTATAGACATTTAGTCGTTATAAAAAAATTGCGATCATTTAATAATTTTTTTGTATTTTTTATTTCTAACTTCAATGGATAATAATAGAAAGAAATGCTGTAAATAAAATAATTAACCATATCTAGAACGTGGGATATATGTACAAAGGACATTTATTTATATATCTATTTATTAAGGATAACTAAAAACACATACATTGTACTATTACATAGATAATGCAAAGTAATTGTTTCTCAAGTTATAGATTACGGCGGTAAGTATCACGTCTACCGATTACATATTAATAGTTAATGAAGCTAGTTTTATTTGAGTTACACTTGAAATATATTATATAGCACTTTTCATGTCATAGTCTAAGTCGCGGCTTAGGCTGTGACCTAACTTAGGCAGTCGGGTCTGTCTGTGTGCTTAGGCCTAACACACAGACAGACCTGACTGCTAAAACAATTGATATGTAATTGCTTATCTCACGCTTACAGTAGTTTTATTGACAAATCGATAAACTTGTAGGTTGAGTTGTGTTTGGTAAAACTAATACGTCATAATCTGCTTATGATAGGCTTAACATATTCCGACGGCGCTCGCTATACAGGTAGCACATGTAGGAGGAACATTTAAGATATCGTGTTATAAAACTAAACAATAAGATTCGTTTAAATAAATTACACCAGTACTTTCTCGGATTGTAAAGGCGTCCTACTTTAATTAGAAGATAAAGATTGTACGGTACGATAGTAGATAATTAACGCGTGTCATAACGCACGTTATACGTTTTATAACGCAATATCAGATATACGATTTGGGAACACGTTACCGTGTCACC
Source organism: Parelbella ahira ahira (assembly GCA_018244795.1). Taxonomy (NCBI): domain Eukaryota; kingdom Metazoa; phylum Arthropoda; class Insecta; order Lepidoptera; family Hesperiidae; genus Parelbella; species Parelbella ahira. Next base: position 14,247 of record DWME01000971.1, read on the forward strand.
TTATTATGCCGCAAGGTTACATCGATATGATATGTTGCATTGATACACTTGCATTGATATGTTCTGCTTTTTAGTTCTGATAAGCAAACATGCTTGCAGTATGCAAACAAACATACCTGATAAAAGTAAATGTATCTTAATATAATTATAGGTCATGTAGGTATATATAACATACTTAAGTTTTAATTCCAAAGATTTCCTTAGCAATGGCTAATGTATTCTGCTGATAGGATTAAATGTTTTTTTTTTTAGTTCGTAATAAATCAAAGAATTCATATATCCATAAAGTGTTTTAAAGGTGTTTTTTTATTTGAGAATTAAGTAAAAAATATCTATAAATAAATATAAATAGTTTCTAATACAATATTCAAAGCAGAGTTTAAATAGAACAGTTAGTTTGTACCTATTATATGTTATGTATTTTTAGCTTTGTACCACCAGCAATATAACTGACAATTATCTTGACAAATCACAAGCATTAGGATTGCTTCGCTCAACATTATATTTACACTTAGTTATGTACATACGTACATATTATGTGTAAAGTAGTTAAATTCGTATTCGTACAAAGAAGACAGCACCACTGTTACTATTTCTACGTGAAATATTTGTTTTATTAAATCTTTCGCATTTCGATTTACAGACTGTAATTCTCAGTCCACGTGATGCTAAGCCCTCTGTTACAATGATATTTATTACTAACTTTCAAATCGTGCACTGCTCTAACCAAAAACTAATTGACCTACCTGACACACTTCCTAAAGTTGTCGGTTACACCAGTATATTATACATATATGCTGCCAACTGTTTGTGACCACTGCCAGCTCGTTTGCTATTCTTTGCACGTTTAAAATGTATAATTATATTTTTTCGAAAAAAGAACATAACATTGGCCTTGTAATCCTCGAAGAGATTGGCAGTGGATAGTTTCACCAATTACTTTTACGTCCCACTATTTAGCCTTTTGCCGTAACCGGCCACAAGTTCAGACTCCGAATCACAACAAGGAATTTCCAGTTAGAAAAACCCAATAATATACGACCCGGGGATCGAACCCGAGACCTGTTGGTCAGTAGTCGCATTTGCAACCACTCAACCAAAACTGCCAATAATATATTTTATTAAAAATTATCTACATATAATAAACACCATGTTATCATTGTTGCCTAATTACAATCCTATCATATTTCTATTGGATAAAACTGCACTTTCGGATTATCTACTTTGTACTCTTATGGTAACAATTTAAAATGTTATTCATTTATAACATTTAAAGTTTAGGTATATTAAGATTGAGATCAGGAATCTACTTTCTTCTTCTTCTGGCTAAGTTGTACCGCATCCTCCATAGTGTCGGGCAGTTTAGTGCCAAGAGTCTCTGGTGTGACGAATACCAGGGCCCCAGAGAGAAGAGCGAACGCAGCAAACAGCGCAAATGGTAAGTCGTCCCAAACAGCTGCACCCTAGAAAAGTAAATTCAATAGGCTACTCTTTCATCTACTTGCAACAGCTAAAATTAAAATAGGTTAGAGTAACTCTCTCTGATCCAGCACGATCAAATAAGACAAATGGTGTAATAGAAAATCGATTAACTTTTTCAAACTCATTAGCTGTGCGTAGGTATTTTAAACAGGTATAATATTAACCACTTACAAAGGCAGGGGTAAGGGGAGCGATAATGGAACCGATTCTGCCCATCATGGATGAGAAGGCGAAGAGGCTGTGGCGGTATTTCGTGGGGTAGAGCTCGGCAGTGTACACGTAGACGGAGGTCATCACCATTGCGATGCTGTACTTCCCGATCAGGTATACAGTCAGGGAAACGGCGTACATGTCTGGCAGGAAAGTACATAGTATTTAGAATAATGAGACAGCGTTATAGGATACTGTTTGAGTCAAGCACGTGTAATGACGACAAATATTACAGTTTACGATCACAATTTATTTCAAAGTGACTGAAAATGGAAGATTTTGATATAAAAAAAAAAAATTATACTCTATCAACCAATCTAAGAATCAACAACAAATTCTTATTTCATAAATTACTTATACTTGCTTACCATCTGGCATGAAAATGTACGCAATTTGACAAGCGGCGCAGACCCAGAATGCCCCGATGAGTACTGGTTTTCTACCAATTCGATCCATCAGGAATACAGCAGTCCAGTATCCGGGAATTTCAGCGGCGGACACCGCGATATAATTCAGATATCGGTTGCCAGACATGTTCACAGCATTAATTGACATTCCATAGTAGATAAAGGTATTTGTAATCCACCAAACAGGTGATGTTAGAACCCGCACTAAGATCGGCTTGTGTCGGAAAACTAGGACAATAAGCCATGGTTCCTTCGCTCTTTCCTGTTTCTCCAGAGCGTTCTTCCTTTTTTCTTCTTCAGCATTATCTCTGAGCAACTGCAGCGATTTGTCCGAAAGTGTTTTCTTATTAATTCGAGCTACTTCTTTGAGTACGGCTTCGGACTTATCGTAACGGCCTTTGCTCATGTACCATCTTACAGATTCAGTAATTAACCAGAAGTAGGCTAAAGTGATGAACATAGGGATATAGAGGGTGAGTGTGAGCCATCTCCAGTTCGGTACACCCCATGCTATGAGCCCCAATGTAATCTGTCCAAGTGAGAAACACGTGTTCATAGTCGCGCCGGCCGCTACTCTGAACTTTGGGCCCATTAGTTCCATCACTGTAATAAGATAAAGAAACATTGATAGTCAAATTAAACATAAAAAATGTTATTCATTATCCCTATTTATTGAATGTGTAAACGATTTTCCAGATTTTTAATTTTTATTATTGTTGTTATATTTTTACAATTTCTCATTAAACATTTACAATTTTTAAACTTACTCTTTGTCGGAATGTGACTGATATCCAATGATTTTGTGGATAATTTTGTAGTAAACGTAGCGATATTAAACTCTCGAAAGAAAAAGGTACCCTATTAATTATTTTGTAATGAAAAATAGCATTTTTGTTGTTTATCGAAAGTCAAATCTTGAATTTTACCATGGACCTATACCTAAACAACCTCATATTCTATCGACCGCCTTAAAGTGCATTGCTGGAAAAAAATACTCATCGTTTATCAAGTGAATAAATCAAAAGCTGATTAAAATGGCATTGTGCCTTTCTTCTTATACTAATGTATAAGTGTAATACATGTAGGTCTTAATGTATGGAGACCTTAGACGAGAAAGAAAGTACTCATTTTCCTTATCGCGCGACTGCCTTCTCCATCGGCCGTCGATCTCTTCAATTTACCCCATATGTAACAGGAGATAGCATGTTTAGTTATTGCCACTCTATACCACGATATACAACATGTTATTATTATACAATATAGTGGCTAACTAACAAGTCAGATATTCGGTAAAGTGGGAGCCATTAGCGAGTATCTGACCAGCCACTATCAGAAGTCTCTACAACCGGCGTGCATACATATATGAACAACGCGATGAATGCAGATGAAGAACGGCAAGTCTGTGAAGCCGGTTGCCTACCCTATAAAGTTTCTGTCGTGAAGTTATATTAATAGTAATTGACACAATTTTAAATATACCTACTCTTGAACTTTAGTCATTTTTCAATATGAACTTTAACCACCTATTTTGTAACGATACATTATTATGAAAAAATCAGTTTATAAGCATTCTTTTGAAGTGATATATGGCTGATGATAAGATACAATGTATAAACATGAAGTTCACGTCCTCGTAGCGTGAAGTGTTAAGACTTTAAACGATACAGATATCCGAACTTGATGTCTTATAACCAAACTGAAATATGTAGTAGCTCTCGAGCACAGACAGTAAGATTTCGATATATCAGTAATTATTATGTTATCGCTGAAAGGACTTCAGCACCCCTTGATCTCCGGACGAGGAGAAAATAAAGCTATATCGTTTAAAGTCTTAACACTTCACGCTACCAGGACGTGAGCTTCATGTTTCTCCATTGTATCTTACCAACAGCCATATATCACTTCAAAAGAATGTTTTTAAACGGATCTTTTCAATTTTAGTTCCTACTTTTTTTCATAACTGCCTCGTCGTTCGAATAGTTGCAAGACGCAACTGCTCATTTATAGGTCCGGTATTTTCTAAGATTTTCTAGCTTAAAATTTTTAGTACAAATTCCTAGTAGTGACTCGGAGACAGGATATGAGCCCGGTATGTGGCAATGGATCACCGCCTATGCCATGGGACGTAAAACGTAACCGGTGAAACGTGGGAATGTATTCCTCTGCCTACCCCTTCAGGGATTACATTTCTATAATTGCCACTTAATACTGAGTTGACCATAAAATGTGTATTATTCAGTCATGCTTAACATTATAATAATCAGAATGGACATATTTTTTCAAGGTCATTTCATATATCCGGCAACGCTTTAACAATTTTTGCTTACGTCCGTAGGTAACGGCGATCACTTACCATCAGATGGCCTGTCAGCATGTTTGCCGAGCTAAGTGAAAAAAAATGTATTTTTCTATAAAACAATTTTTTATACTCATTTAATGGTCTTTCACTTATCACGTACATAACATCTATTAAAAAAAAAACTTCGTAATAAAGAAAGTGATATAAATAATGTATAGTAATGTTATCAATATGACCTTGAGTGTCTATTTTATCTGATACACGTAAATCAAGGACCAAAGCATTACACGTAGTTGTCGTTTTAGACATCAATCATAAATTAATAAATAATATCAGAAGCCTTAGACAACTTTCCGTACATGCTTACTTCTTTTTGGTTCAAATCACAAGGTAGGTATAATTGTAAATATATCTAATTGATAATGGGATTGTTACAAAATGTCACATCATATGATAACAGAACGATGATAAAATGTCCGGAATGATTGGCCATAACAAAGCTTTGCTCGCAAATATTCTAAAACTCAACGGCCTTAAAACTTTTACCCGAATGTTCCAGAATTAGCTATAATGGTGTACCTAGTTTTAAGTTAGTGACAATACATGACTTGTGCCGAACACTCGTGTTTGTAATTAATTCCTCCTCCGCGCACCTCACGCTTCATAGCGCTACTGGTATAAACAGTAATAGAGCTTACAAGATCCAATTTTAGACAAATATAGTGTAAAAAACTTACAGAGAATGTATGCGCATGAGAAACCTCCAGAACCGAATGTAGCTTCAGCAACCTCAGAGATTAGAAAGCCTATGTAGGTGTTCGCCCAGAATCGGACAACGCCGAGCCAGGCGGTATTGACGACGTTGAGGCAGAGCGCCACGCGCCGCCCCCAACGGTCCGACACGAAGCCTGTGATGGGCAGAGCCAGCAACGTTCCGATTGTTCGAATGGACCCTATTAGGGAACGACGCCATTCGTCGCACGCAAGCCCATACTGCAAACATACCAACAATCCATCAATATTAGATCTTATTAATCATGTAAAGTACACATAAAATGATAACTGAAAAGTACGTATCGCTCTATATAAAACTTACTTCTGATAATACAAATAACTAATTTATTCAAAAGGTATTTGAAAATGGTACAGATTTTACCACATTCTTCACGTTATGTTCGCCTGTTCTTTTCCTGAACGATTACGTTCATACATCGGCACTATAAAAACTGGTATTTTGAGCGGAATACTATGAAAAATAAAACTGTTAAAAAAGGTTATCGCGTTTCACGATTTATGTATTCAGGAAAAGAAGAAAAAATTGCACTAACATACATACATACATATATGTATACATGACACAACATTACGCCTATTCTTCCTGAAGGGATAGGCCGAGACGCGTATTACACTCCCATGATTCACCTGTCATGTTATACCTCCCACCATGAAATAGGTGGTGAGCCTATTGCCATACAGCGGGCAGAAATCCAAACACCGAGCTACTATTAGGAATTTCAAGTTAGAAAAATCCAATTTTATCCGAGCTGGGGATTGAACCCAAGACCTCTCGATTAGCAGTTGTACTTGTAACCACTCGACCAATGTGCACATAAATTCATATACGTATATAAAAGATTAAATTTTTTTTTATGAAAAGTCCTCTTCATTTTTATTTTTAACGTTTATAAAAATAAAGTAGGTACGTATGGAATAATTATCAGTGAATATGACGAATTACTTAAAATTTGGTCATGAAAAGCCGGAAGCTCGAACATGACAGAGATTATTCCAAGGAGTTAAATCGATATTATCAACGGTCAGCTTGTAATTTGTTTACTTCAAATCACTTGACATGTATTATAAAAATCAATCTGAAAATATAACTATGTTGCGATCCCTGCTAGCATGTTTGCAGAGCAGCCATTTTGGAGCCACTTATTTTAAAATTTCTTGTCGATGTAATCAAAAGCTTTATTGTTCAACTGTTGGGCATGGATATTCTTAGATTCACAATAAGAACATAGGAGTACTATAAATAAATCAGCAAAATCCGTCGAAGAAGAGAAGACTCTTAGAAGCGAGGTAAATAACAGTAGTTATTTGAACACACACTGTAAAAAACTATCGGTTTGTCGGCTTCAAATTTAGTTTCATTGTATGATGAATTTCTTATTATATCGTCACAGCAGTTTCTTTACGGGATAGGCAAATAGAATCCAGAGACAAATATTTCAATCCTTGCAGATTAATCTGCTTTCTACATATTCTTACGTTTGCGCTTTCTTAACTCAAGCAAACCTATTTTAGAGATTTACGACTACCGTCGACTAGTTTTTGATCGTTTTAGTCAAGATGGATAAATTCTCCATCGGCAACTGCATCCATCAACATTCGCAATATATAATATCAGTTTTGTCACTCATTCATCTACAATTCCGCATATTCCTTAACTTAAATATCTGAACCATGGAAGCATGCTCTTCCACATTTTGACATAAATATTCTCTCTCACCAACTTTCGACGCAGCTTTATTCACAAATATACGACAAAAAATGTGGCTTACAGTACGCGACCCTAATTCCAATATTGACATCAAACCATGACGGCCATCTTTGACTATTTACGTACATATGAAAACCGCACGGCCAGCGGAGAGCAATCTTTATGCCATATTATGGTGAAATTTTCCAACAATACTTCGAGAAAACCTAGTCAATTACTCTCTCTAAATTTACAAAGCCGCAAAAAGCCCTCTATTCCATCGCAGATTTTACGGAGTTCATAACGTTATAGAGGGAGTTAATTTAATCTTAACACCCTCTTCTTGCTTTTGAAACTTCTTGATCCTCTGCAACATTCCATCGAAATTCTTCTACCTTCTCCCATCATTTACAACACTAAAACACTCTAGCTCGTAAAATGAGATGATGATGCTTAACAGAAAATGATAAATTCTTACGTCATAGACGACACTGTGTGTATTCTCATAAACGAATTCTTCACAAGGAATCACGTTATTGCGATCAAACCATTCTGCAGGGCAAACATCACTTCTTGGTGTGGAAGTGTTTGCAAACCTCGTGCATTGGTCAAAGGTACTGCCGCTTGCAGGCACAGCGTTCTGGATCCAATCTGGCCGGAACTCCTGTGCACCGGCTGACTCGCACTCGGGAATCAAACATCTAGAAATTCCAAATTAAATGTTCAACCAATATCAATTATCGCCGTCAAGCTATGTACGTGTGAACTTGTCTGTTGGTTTAAAACTTGTCTGTTGCTTAAGTGTTCTGTTTTTGTTACCACAGCACAATGTTTCACCATCATCATCATCATCATCAACCAATCTCAGTCCACTGCTGGACATAGGCCTCCCCCTATGAGCGCCATCATAAGGGGGACTTTGCCCATAATCTCCACGCTGGGCATGTTTAATCACGCACAATGTTTAATGTTATTAAATTGAAATAAAATAAGAAGCCAGTATTTAAAAATATAGATTGAGAGATACTTAGGAATTATAACTTAAATTTAAATAAACACAAAGCATGTAATCGATACATACTTACATATCTCTAGGATCCTAATCATACTACATACATATAACGAAAATTCGTCTTTACAACAAAGAAAATTAAAGTCAGGACATAAAGTACATTAATTACATAATTAAATAAATTAAATAATTGATTTTAACGCCATCACCAATAGTCCCAAAAGTTTAAAATTCAACCCATGATCAGTATCATCGTCAGTATGTTTCGTTCACTGCTGGACGTAAGCCTTGTCTGGGGGTTTTTGCCCTTAAACTTTACGCTGGGCATACAGTTTGGGGATCATAGGGCACCACTGCATTTCACTCACACCGAACCATAATCAATGGCACAAAATTGAAAGTCCATACCTGGTTGTAATTCGCGCCGTGGTGAAATTAAACTCGCCGGCCGCCCACGCAGCAAATATCACCACCACTATGGTCAACGCTAGCATCCTCAGCTGAAACCAGCCAAACTGTCCCAGCTCCTCCACCAAGATCGTGTCCAGATTCACTTTCTTCACTTGCCGTCCCGCCTCCAAGCCCTCATTATTAACTTGTTCTTCTTTCCCTGCCATCTCGACTTGTCCTTACGACTGCTTTTGTCTCATTGTAAAATGCGTGGTAAGACTCGTTTTATAACTTTTAATATCACTTCTCATAATAACGATAGATAAGTTTATAGATTATTTTTATGGAATGTACGAATGTACTATGTAGTAAAACCTATGTATGTACTTTTAATTTATCAATTGCAATGTCATTTAAATTGTTTCGAAATATCATCAGTTTTTGGTGTAGATACATATTTGCATGAAGCAAAAGTTTTATAGAGAGCCATGATTTTGTAGGTTCTAATTTATAATTGATATGTAATTTGCAATATACAAATGTAATATTTAAACTATTAATTCGTTTTTGTGGTTGCGGAAGTTCTGTACAATTTTCTGCAGTAAAATATGTCGCAACCCTAACTGTAAATTAGGGTTGCGACATTAAGTTAAATTAAACACATTCTTTACTTTATGTTGCGTTCTTATACACCATTTTTAAGAAAATGACCAATCGAACAAACAAACGGTCAAAATTAGAAAATTCTCTGAATATGCGTTATATCGTATAATCGCTTTATATCGTACAAATATCGCAACTTCAATCATAACAAATAGTATTGAATAAAAAAATTATAATATCCTCAACCTTTTGTCACAATCTAATCTAATCTAATCTTGACGTCACAAATTTTTAAAATTTTTATCTATTTGAAAAACTGCTTTTATTATAAATTATGTATGTTGGTAATTTTTGGTGAATTATTGAATAACTTAATTTTAAAAAATTGTTATATTTTTTAGTTTAAATAGTATTTCATTATTAGTTAATACATATTATATTGACTGTCTCGTTAGTTGAGCAGTTGCAAGCGCGGCTGCCGATCGGGAGGTCATGGCTTCAAATCCCGGGTGCTATTGGATTTTTCTAATTTAGAATTTCTGTAGTGACTCGGAGTCTGGAATTGTGCCCGGTGTATGGCAATAGGCTCAGCACCTGTTCCATGGGAATTAAACGTAACTGGTGAAACGTGGGAGTGTACTACACTCCTCTGCCTACCCCTTCGGGGATTACAAGCGTGATGTTACGTTTACGTTAATACATATTAAATTGAGTTTTTTTTATATATAGTTTGGAATAGTTTTTTTTCATAATGGACGTTGAATATATTTCGATAGATGGAATACCTACTCCTTTCAACATTTTCAAAATTCTTGGTTTTTATTTTCGTCACTGCTTTTATTGGTGTATGGTGAAGTTTCGATGGCTTATAAAATGAGAAAAATTATAGTTACTTACGTGTCCAATAACTGAGATCGGTTTAGATGCAGCACCAAATGCTATCCGGCGCCCCTTATGACACGAAAGGTTTTTACGTTACAAAAATATCTGAGACAAATATGTATGTCCATACATATATAATAAGTGCGTGTGTCTATCTGTTACCTCGTCACGCTTGAACCGCTGAATGCAGTTTTCAGGATTATATTTTGATGGACTTGATTTAACATTTAGTGTTTTTTTAATTTAAATCGGTTAACAATAGCTGACGGCCTTAAGATCGCGAAACAAATGAAATGTAACCAAGATGCCAAAGTGCTTCAAGACGACGATGATAGACAATCGGAGTGGTGTAGTAATGATGGAATGTTTGTTAACCCTGATAAGTGTTCATTTATTAAATTCACCAGATATCATAAACCATTTCAGACGGCATACCAAATTAATGGCGCTAAACTCCGACAACAACAAACCATACGTGATATAGGTGTAACTCTTGATTCCAAATCAAGGATTATTAATCATATTGATAACATATGTAAATCTGCACGAAGCATGTTAGGTTTCATATTCAGGAACTCTAAGGAATTTAGGAATATAAACGCCGAAAAGCTATTATATATTAGCCTAGTTAAAAGTTAGCTCGAATACTGCTCTGTTGTTTGGAACCGTAAATACCAGATTTATAAGGACCGGATCGAGTCCATACAGAGACGCTTGCCTTACACTACATAGTCGCAAATAAGCGTGAACCATACGACAAAAGTCTTCAAAAGTTTAATCTCATTATGCTGTCTGACAGACGCAAAATGCAGGACATGGTATTTTCGTTTAAGCGATTGAATAGCACCACTGACAGTTCTAATCTACTACAACACTTCCCTCTCGCTGTTCCAAATGACGTACAACGGTATCTAATGTCTTTACTCACCCATAGAATATACAAAACCAACTTAGGACATCAATCTCTCATATCTAGATTGTGTCGACTACTTCAGGGGTTTCTAAGCAAAGATGATACCATAGTTATATTCCATGATAAGCTCGCAGTATTTAAAAGCAAAATTTATAGGGATCTGAACCCAATTTCTTACAGAAATCCTAAACACATATAACTTATATTATATTTCCTGTTATCTTTATAAACATTACGAGTATCATATCATATTTAATATCGCATTTTATTTCATAGTTTATATCATACACTGTTATTATCTATATTATTAGATATACATATGTATACGTATATTGCTATGATACTGCTTTAGTATCTGTATATTTTATTTATACTTATCACCTATTAACAGCTCTTCATTGTAAATCCCTAATTTATCCTAATTTTACTATTAAATGTTTCGTGAGTATTTATACACATCATTATATATGTACCGGCTTAACTCACGTACGTTTTTCGGGATGGCCCGACTAGCTTCGGACCTGTACGAGTTCCTTCCTCATGAGCTCCCGCCGTTTGCAGCGAGGTCGCGGCGGAGACTGCGCGCCGCCTCGCCGCATGAGTGGTTATAGTAGTTTAAAATTTAAATTGAAACCCTGTGTAAAAAGTAAGATCCATGTTGTGTTAATGCACCCATAGAGATAAGCATGCTGTGCTCGTCCGTAATTAAAGTTGCAAATAATTTACTTCATAACTCTGATTGTAAGAACTGTCACTCTTGTAATTTTATGGACGATTCAATAAATAAATAAAAATAAAACAAATGAAGGAGTTATTTCAATTATTTTTTTTTTCAATAATTTACTTGTTAGGACCAACTTAATTAAGTCGTAAACCTAGCCCGAATAGACATTGACAGACAGGCATAGACATGCAATTGCGTAAATTCATTCAAATATCTGTATCATCAGCCTGTCTTAATTAGATACCACTATCGAAAAGTGACGAGTATTGAAAATTTGTTTAACATATAAAAAAGCGCCTGAAATATAACGAGGCAGTTATTTAGAGAAAGCATTAAAAATTGTTACTCTGAATGAAAACTAGGCGCTACATCATTATCATACCTACCGATACCATTCGTAGATACTCTTGTTTTAAAAATAAACTCGCCCCTATAAATATGAAATTAATTTTGACTCAAATTTGGACCATTTTGAGATTTAGATAGAAAATCTTGCAGCACTAGGCAGCACTGACGTCCCGTGTCAGATGCGAAAGGGCTGTACATCGTTGGATCAGCGTAATAATTAGCAATCTGCCACTTTTATTAGACTCAACTATAAACGCATGAAAACCTGTACTTACAACATAATATTTCTAAACTGAACATAGGAAATATAACTTGACAGTCAAAGTGTTACATATATGTAGGGTACCTACCTATGTTTCCATCCGTATCAGTCAAGTGATTTTTACATGATGTAGTAACACATAGACAAAGGAGAATTTATAAATTGTGCATTTGTTATACCCACAGTCCTACACTAATAAGTAATAATAATAAAGTAACAATGAAATACAGTAATATATTACAAAATCATTCAACGTACAGATAAGGCTTAATTATTATCATTTTATTGTATGAACTTATATGAACAAAACATTAATACCTCCGTGGGTTTTTTTCATTCAATAATTATTTCAATATTACACTGTTCCCCACAGAGGAAACGCCTATCATTTAGAATAGGTAATTCTGAACAATATGCTCTAATAATATGCAATATTCACTCCATCAAAAAGTGTACATTAAAATCAAAGAATTTCAAACAGTAGCCGCTTCATTGAGATCTTTGTATAGATGTATGTATATGTATGTGTACCTCAAAGTATATTAAAATCACCAAACTCCACAAAATGTTTTCCTGTACCTCAACACAACTGTTAACAATACCTAATATTCTTCGGTTTTATTTAATAGACTTGTAACCGCAAATGTCTGTATTAATGAACGTCATCTCTGATACTTAGAAATTAATGGTTTTCTAATTAGCAGAATAATTAATCAACGAACTGGCAGTAACATGTGGCAAAAAAATTGGTAATTGAGAATGTTAGGCCATAACGTTTAGGCGTGTCTCCTCTTGCCAAGCTGCTCTGCCTCTTCCATCGTGTCAGGCAGCTTGATACCAAGCGTCTCCGGCGTCAAGAAGATCAAGAAACCCGAGACGAATGCAAAACTGCCAAAGAGTACGGACGGTAAATTTTCCCATACTGTTAGTGCCTGAAAAAAGTGAAAAATCATCTAAAAACAAAGTCACAGATTAAGTCACGGATAAGATTACTAAAAAGGAATATTTGTATGAAAAAAGATATGCACAAATATGCACACAAAGTGTGCAATGTGCAGTGGACAAAAATCTCTAGCAGTTGTTGATTAAATAATAAAACAGATATCAATGTAATTTGATATGTAGCAACTACGTTAAACGTTGTATATTACTCTGCATTAAATACCATCCAAATTTACTTAATATAAAACTGCTTTTCGTAAACCACCACACTTATGAAATCATCTTAATTTTTTTCGAAACTCGTTCATATTTTTTTATATGTTGAAGACCTATATCACTAGGGTATGGCGTGTCCTTTTCTTAAATTCCATTTTCATTTCAGAAGAGGCGAATATGTTTCATTACGACGCGAGGAATATTTGGAAATATTTCACATTTTACATTAGATTCGGCATTTTACATTCAAAATATAGTTTCTCATTTTACACATCACAGAAGTGTACATTCGTACTGACTTATTAATAAACAAAAGCAAATATAATCACTGGAGTGCATGAAATAAGTTTCTACAAGTACCTACAAGCCGTAGTCCGTTTGGCACTCCTTAACCGATGTACCTTTTATTTATACTGCCTAGCCAACCTTTTTAGCATAACATTATTGTTGCTATCGCCACAATGAGAGGAAAGAACAGAGGTTTAAGGGCTAAAATACATTATTTCTTGATATAGATGGCCGAGGACGAGGCACAATGTATTCATTCAGAATGTCATATCGAGCTGTGAATGTA